>MU225127.1:4011345-4040859 GCA_018584345.1 Thuja plicata | reverse complement strand
CTGATAAGATCCTTTGAGTACTGATCACCTTCTGTGATTGATATGGCTATTCTGCTCCTTTTTCTGACCTTGCAAAAATACTCTGCTCTGCTGCCTTATTGCAGTCTCTTCTTATTACTCTTATTTCACTTTTACATTTTTCGCTTTTCAAATGGTATATTACATTACATATATATACCGTGTTCATAATTACAATTTACAAGGTCGGCCATATACAAATAAATAAAATAAGATAAGCTTATTTCTAAGTCGGCTTTTCATGAGTAAACAAAATATTACTGAGTCGGTAGAAGCTTGGGTTCCTCAAGCTGGCTCGGTGATCTTCTTGATTATTTCCAACATAAAATGCATATGTATGTTATTGTTTTATGTTATTGTTGTCGGGCAGATCTGAGTTGTTCAAATTGGTATAAATTTTTAAAAGGGCACATCTAGACATGAGGATAACTGATTCACCCCAATCTTAGTTATTCTAAATTCATTCTAACAATTGGTATCAGAGCATTGGTCTCTTGAAAATAGTTTGAAGGTACTTGGAGCAAAAGATCAAGATGTATAAGGAGGTACCAAAGCTGAATAAAGATAACTTCCCTGCATGGCAGAGTTTGATGAAGTTGCATCTGGATGGTAGAAGTGACTCAGCTAAGCACTATGTTGAAAATGCTTATGTAGCCCCCACTACACATGCCATAGCTGCACAGTTAAGAGAAAAGCGGGAGCACAATCAAGCAATGTTGGAGATTGCATCATCATTGAACTATCATGAGTTTGAAGGCATAAAGGATTGAAAAACTATGAAGCAATTGAGGGATACCCTATAAATCATCTATGGAGGTGATACAAATGTTCTAAGAGCCAAATCTGGAAGTTTGAGAGGCAAGTTTGAGGAAATGAAAATGCAAGAAGGAGAAAATATAATTCAATATTATGGTAGGATAAAGGAAGTGGTAAATGCTATCAGAGGAGCTAAGGGAACCATTGATAATAAAACCATTATGAGTAGGGTATTGAGGACTCTTCTTCCTGTATATCCTATTAGAGTCTCTGCAATTCAATAATTAAGATGTACTCCTAACAATAATTTGACTTTGGAAAGTCTGGTAGGAAGACTTACTATATTTGAGATGCCAAATTTTGATAACTACACTCCACAAGCTATTGAATCTACATTCAGATCCTAGTTGATCCTTAAAAAATCAAAGAAAGGAAAGAAATGTGTGATCAGTGACAACGACACCACGGATGATCTAGAATAACTTGAAGCACTCATGGAAAAAGACTATCTAGAGGAAAAGGAAAATTCAAAGGTAAACTTCCTATCATATGCTTTTCATGTAACAAATTTGGTCATATTGCTACAAGATGTCCTGATAAGAATGACAAATATTAAGGAAGGGACAACAAGTAAAAACATAGAAAGGATGACCAAGACTTCAGAAGGTATAAGGATTACAAAGGCAAAGGTGAGAAATCTTTTTATATAGTTGAAGAAGCTTCTGATAATGATTCTAAAAATTCTAATGAAAATGATATAGAAGTTTTGTATGTTGCTATGAAAGATGATTCTGACGATGATGAGAAAACTGCACTAATTTCTTATATGAGTAAAGGTGACCATTAGATTATTGATAGTGGTTGTTCACATCACATGAATGGTGATAAAGATAAATTTGAGACACTAGATCAGTGTAAAGGTGGTTTTGTTAAATTTGGTAATGATGCACCATGTCTTGTTAAAGGGAAATGATCAATTAATTTGACTGACAAGATCAGATGTGACAATGTATATTGGGTTGATGATCTCAAATATAATTTATTGAGTGTTGCACAATTGAATACTTCTAGTTACAGAGTTGAGTTCCATTACATGAAACAAAAAATCTATGATGCCAATGGAGAACTAGTTGGAGGTGGTGAGCAAACAAAAGGTAACTTGTTCCATCTAGATTTAGCTGATGAGACATGCTTGTTTGCACAATATAATGATGTTTGGTTATGGCATAAAAGGTTGTGTCATGTAAACTTTGATAACTTAGTAAGCATAAGTAAATTAAAAAAAGTTAGAGGGCTGCCTAAGTTAAAGAAACTTGAAAATGCAATGTGTAAGAAATGTCAATTGGGAAAGATGACTAAGTCTAGTTTTAAAAGCAAAACTCATACTTCTGAGGAAATTATGGAATTGGTTCATACTGACCTTTTTGGACCCATTGGTGAGAAAATTTATTGTGGAGACAAATATTTTATTCTATTTGTTGATGATTACTCAAGAATGATGATTGTTATGTTTCTTAAAGAAAAATATGATGCATTCCAATTATTTAAGTGGTACTTGGCAAAAGTTGAAAAAGAGATAGGTAAAAATCTAAAATTTCTAAGATTTGACAGAGGAGGTGAGTTTATTTCTAATGAGTTTAATAGGTTCTATTATGACCGAGGAATAAAAAGACAGATGTCCGCACCTAGGACACCACCATAGAATGGTATTGCCGAGAGAAGAAACAAATCTATCATGGATTGTGCCAGAACACTAATGATGGAGAAAAATGTTGCACAAAAATATTAGAGAGAAGTTGTAAGTATAATAGTCTATACTCTGAACATAGTACAATTCAAGAAAGGTACTAATGCTACACCTTATGAGATATGGTATGGATATGCACCTAATGTAAGATGTTTCAAAGTTTTTGGAAACAAATGTTTCATACTGAAGGATAAAGGAAATGGGAAACTTGATGCTACGAGTGAAGAAGGAATATTTCTTGGTTATTCAACTAAAAGTAAGGCATATAAGTGTTTGAATTCTAACACTAACAAAATTGTGGAAAGTGCAAATGTTAGAATTGATGAGTATACATAAAGAAATAAAGCTGAAAGCACATAGGAGCCTGAGAGTTACAAATCATTTGTCTATATGGCTGAGAAAGATTCTAATACATTACCTGAAACTGAGAATGTGGTTTTCGAGCAATAGCAAGCACTTGCGGAGTCACAGAATGAGATTGCCAGACAACAAGAGGTAATTTCCAAGCTATTTGATGGAGATGCTGAGTCGCAGAATTAACCTAAATTAGACATGAATGATCAACCTAAAGTAGGAAAAGAACCTACTCTAGAAAAGTATGTAAGGAGGAACCATAAACCTGATCAAATCATAGGATCAAAGGATTTTGTAGTTATGAAAAGAAGTAATTTAAGAGAAGATACATGCTTATTATGTGATTTTGAGCCTAAAATAGTAAAATATGCCCTAGACAATGAAGACTAGACACAAGCCATGAATGAAGAAATTGAACAGATTGAGAAGAACAATACTTGGACACTTGTACCTAGGCCGAATGATAAAAACATAATTGGTACTAAGTGGGTATTCAAAAATAAGTTGAATGAACATGGAGAGGTAACAAGAAACAAAGCTAGAATAGTATGCAAGGGTTACACACAAGAGGGAGGAATTGATTATGGAGAAACATTCACCCCAATTGCAAGATTGGAAGAGTAAGAACATTACTCGCATATGCAGCCTACAGAGGTTTTTAATTCTATCAGATGGATGTGAAGTTAGTATTTCTAAATGGAATATTAGAAGAAGAAGTTTACATTGAGAAAGTTGATGGATTTGTAGACCCAAGCAAGAGTAATATGGTTTTTAGATTACACAAAGAGCTATATGGATTAAAGAAAGCACCAAGAGCATGGTATGAGAGATTGCACAATTATCTGATGAAGATTGGATTTGCAAGAACAAATGAAAATAGAAACCTATATTTGAAGACAGAGAAAAGTAAAGGTACTTTATTGGCTTAAATTTTCATTTATGACATTATCTTTTGTGGAAAAGATTTGTTATGTCAAGCATTTGCAAAGGAGATGCAAACTGAATTTGAGATGTCTATGTTTGGTGAGATAAAAAAATTTGTTGGCTTACAAATATATTAGATGAAGAATGGTATCTATATTACTCAATCAAAATTTATGAAGGAGATACTAAAAACATTTGGAATGGAAGATTCAAAACTAGTGAGTACACCCATGGCTATTGAACAAAAGTTGACAAAGAGCGATGATACAAAAGAAGTGAATCAAACCCTTTACAAATCAATGATTGGAAAGCTGCAATATGTTGTACACAGTAGACCTAATATTGCACTGATTGTTGGTATTGTTGCAATATTTTCTACCAATCCAAAGGAGACACATATGATGGAAGTAAAAAGGATTCTGAGATATTTGAAAGGAACAGATGAATATGGTCTGTATTACAAAAAGAATGATAAGTTTGAGCTCAGAGTTTATACTTACTCTGATTGGGCTGGAAATGTGGATGACAGAAAAAGAACCATAGGAGGAGCATTTATTCTAGGAAAGAGATTAGTTTCATGGACAAGAAAGAAACAGAATTGCACCTCATAATCTAAATCTGAAGCTGAGTATGTAGAAACAATAGTTAATTGTTCTAATATTGTGTGGTTGAAGATACCACTGAAAGGTATGAAAGAAGAGATCACAGAACTAGTTGTCATATATTGTGATAACACAAGTGCCATTAATATTTCTAAGAACCCTGTAATCCACTCTAAGAAAATTCATATAGCTATCAAGTATCATTACTTGAGGGGGCTAGTTCAGAAGAAAGAAGTGAGACTGGAATATGTGAATACTAAAGAACAGTTAGCAGACATATTTACAAAGGCACTACCCAAGGATGCTCATGAGTATCTATGAGGTAAACTAGGGGTGATTCCCCTAACTAAAGCTAATTAGTTCAGAATGATTATGTTGCATCAAATGTTATATTCAAAACATTTGACACTTTGATGCACAGGGAGTCACACTTTAGGATGCTGCCTAAAGATGTGAAAGATAGACAAAGAAAGAAAATAGGATCAGTCATAAGAAAGATTATAGGAACAACATGATATAGAGTTTAGAACAGAAGAATCTACATGATGAAGATTTCAACATATTTGGCATTGTCAAAGAGGGAGAGATTACAGAAAAGAAGATGTTTACTGATAGAGGAAGAGATTACAGAAAAGAAGGGAGAATTACTGAAAGAGGGAGTATAAAGATAATTAGAAATAGAAATATTTATGTGTGATTATAGACACAGAGGGAGAAAATTGTTTTACAAGATGAGAATCAAAATGAAGCTAAAGACATTAATAAAAATTTGTTCATATCAAGGAACACAAACATACTTTTTGGATTGTATGGTAACTATGGTCACTAATACATTTGGTACCAAATTGCAACAGTAGTGCCGTTGCAGTTTTTCCATCACAACCTTGTCATCGTCGCAATTGCGACAGTCTATCGTCGCAATTTCAACAACGACAAGGTTGTGACAGAAAAACTGCAACGGCACTGCCGTTGCAATTTGGTACCAAATGTATTAGTGGGTTATTATTTTAATATTTAGTTTTTCCATGAATGCCAAAGAGGGAGATTGTTGGAAATATTGATGAAAATATACAATGGAAACAATTATTTTTTTGTCATTGATGTCAAACCTTAACTGGTGAGACTATTTCTATCTGTTTGAGTACCATATCTATTGATTGATCAAGGAGATTTAACAAGAAGACCAAGTGGAATGGTTGAGTTATGAGAAATCACAAGGGTACTAGATCAGTTGGCACATTGGAAAAGTAATGAGTTGTTTATCTTTTGATGATAGTTTATTAAGAGCAGTTTATGCTGAGTACCAGTATATGCCGAGCGAAGTCAGTGATGATCGAGCGCCAGTAAATTGCTGAGGAACACAATGTTGGTCGAGCAACAATATTTTGGTAATTGTTGAGATTTGAGACCTCTGGCTGACATAATTGATTTTATTGGGATATGTAAAGTTAATTAAGGATAAGCACAATTGATCCACACTATGTAAATTTACAGGTAACCATAATTAATGCATAGATCAAAGATTTAATTTTTGATTGCATTAGAGAAGGAAATTAAATGTAAAGATGGAAAGATCCATTGGATCTAACCTAACCTAAGATCTACAATCTTGATTAAGCAGAAAAATATGTATCTGACCTAGATGAAGAGGTATAAGATGACCTTAGGAGGTTATTCAAAAAGTATGTAGAGTATGCAAGAGGATTGCATAGTGAATTGACTAATTGGCATGATCTAGCAGAGAAGGTTAAACAGAAGAGAAGAGAACTATAAGAGTGATTTCTTGAATGATTTCCAAGAAGATCTAAAGATTGAAATGAGAATGGAGGCCACTCAGTGAATTAGCATTAGAGTTATACTGGATATGGATTTGCATAGTAAGTTGTATATATCAGGTCACACCTATTGATTACTTTCTAACCATTGTATCAGTCAAAATCCTTTAACCAGGTTGACCTAACAGTCATTGTATAAATCCTTTAGCAAGGTGACATTCAGGTGGAATGTTCTAAGTCCTCTAACAAGGCCACTCCTGATAGGGTGATTAAATCCTTTAACCAGTTCACATTTAGCAGTGTTTTTTGTAACCTTTAACAGGGTTGGCTCCTAACAAAGCCCACTTCAGAAGAGTGAAAATTTGATAGCATGTTATTGGTGGTTTTTCCCATATTAGTTTTCCACGTTAAATTCTGGTGTCAACTTGTGTGAATGTTTATGTTGAGTATTACTCCTAAGTTTTTACAAGTTGAATACATTTGAAGAGTAAACTGCATATGTATGTTATTTCTGCCAGGTAGATCTGAGTTGTTCAAAGTGGTATAAATTTTTAAATGGGCACATCTAAACATGAGGATAATTGATTCACCCCCTCTCAATTATTCTACATTCATTCTAACAACCTCTGTCTTCTTCAAAAGAATTTAATATGATCTTGATATTCTTCCCTCCTAGGTAAATAGAAACTAGTTCAAGACTGTCAACAAAATGCATAATTGTAGCTCTTATTTTATCCTCATATCTCTATTGTACCAGTGTTTGGGTATTATGAAATTTTGTGCTTTCTTCTTCCCAACTTTTCCTTACTCCTTCCAATCTGTCCTTTCTTCTATAATTTTTTTTTTCATAATTCAACTCTACCTCTAGAATAGATCTAGATGGAATAGGGGAAGGAGGGAATTCAATGACTGGACTAGAAGAAGAGGGATGATTTGGTTCTTGAGTGATCATCCTTTGTGGAGGTGTTTGGACTCATTGTTGTCCTCTCAATTTAGAAATTATTTTATCATTTTCCAAGGATTTCACTTTTTCATCATTGTAATCTTTGAAGACTATTTCCAACTTAATCCTCATGCTTCTATTCTCTTCTTCTTGTTTCTCTGCCACCTTCATGATGAAATTTTTAGATTCTAGTGTTATGCCTGCTACTTCCACCCCTGCGCTATCTACAACTCTTCTTACTAGTAGGCTTCTTGAATGCTCAACCTAGGTGTCTTCATTATTTTTCTTGTTCTCCTTCCTTTTTAGTGACAACATTACCAATGCAACATGGTCTTCACTAAACTTGACTCCTTTATATGATTGTTTATCTTCTCCTTCTGATAGCATCAAACACTATAGCATCACCTATGTCACACTTTGGCAGGATAAGCACTCCTTTCTTGATTAACTATCTGCCTTCTTCAAGAGTGATATTTTCAAATTTGGTTAGCATTTCTTATTTCATTTCAGCCAGAATTTCATCCTTGTCTGTAACAGGCTAGTTCTCTTGCCTTGGCTGACATTTCTTATTTAATTATTCAAAGTGAATTCTCCATAAGAATTGCATAAATTCCCTAACCTTTACAAAATTATCATCTAAGAGAAATTCATCTCCGGCCTACTTTTTTACGGTGTCTAATTCCTTCCCAACAAATTCAGCTACTGTTAAATCCATTTCAAAATTCTCGGTACCCTCAGGTATACCTTCTTGTAGTTCTTGAGGTGTTACAAAAATGTGTCCTGTGCTTCCCATCTGAAGCAATTTCTCAGCTACTATTTTCTCATCCATCTGTAGAGGAGACTAAGAAGGGGAATATAGATTCTATACTTGTTTTCCTTCTTCCTCTATTCTTTGCCTCTTTGGGGATGGAATTAACCCAGATTCTATACTCATGGACCTCTTCCCTCTTAAGGTAGAAACCTCCTTATCATGTATCTATGTTTCAACCTAGCCCCTATGGAATGTCTCCCTATTTTGCATCACCATGTTGTATCCTTGGTTCTCATGTAGCACATATCTCTGAGGTGGAATAATCCTAGCATGTGTAGACTTTCTTAGGATGGCCTTAGCACTCTCTTTCTATGCTTTTATTAATACCTCTTTCTTCTAATTCAATGCTTGCATAAAATCTTCAAAGAGATTCATCAGTGAATCAATATTATTTGCCCAAGGCTGGAACTCCTTCAAATGATCATATCCTTTATCAAAATGTTGCACAAAGTCTAAAGTATTCTTATAGACCAACCACTTTTCTTTCTTGATTTCTTGTTCATACAAAATAAATTCATTTATGATGATGTCCTCAGGAAAATTTAATTGGTGATCCAACACCAAGCACCTTGTCCTCTTTCCAAACATGTCACTTATAAATCCCTCAGGGTCAACACATCTTATCATTGAGTTTGTTAGATGATAAGGTTCAAGGTATTTATGCAAATGTTTCCAACCACCTTTTGTGATAATGAACTGGTGTATACTTGTAATAGTGGGAAAGATGGTGCCTTTTTCTTTTCCCATCAATGTCTCCTCTTGTAGCCAGCCAATTTCTTTAATTATTTCTACAATGACCACTTTAAGAGGGACTTGATATGGGAGTATATTTGGAACACCTTTGAAACCATATACTTTGAAAACTATTGAAATAGGGTATAAAATGACATCACCCCAATTATTCTCTATAATGATGCTTTGAGCATACTATTTTGGTCTTAATATTTTTAACAAAGATGTGGGGATCCTAGGATTGTCTAAAAACAACAAGGTTCTAAGCCTCAAATCAAAACACCCATCAAAGGTGATTAAACTGGCCTCTTTCCTATCACATGAAAAATCTTCACTCCACAATTGGACAGGCATCTCTTCATCATCTTTGACTCTCATTAGGTCCATTTCATTTTCAAAATATTCAAAATAATTAACAAACTTGAACAAGAACACATGCATTAACATAGAATACAAGCCAAATGTCTTAGCTACCTTTTTGCCTTTTTAATGACTATTAACCATGGTGAATTAGATTGGCAACATAAGAGGTAAAATAAAAAATAATAGATGGATGCAGATGGAGAATCTATACCATCATGAGCATATAATGAATACACATTTCTGTTTCTTCACCATCTCCAAAAATTTGACTCAGGGAACTATACACACCTCTAGCCTTTGGATTGAAATAATCCAACTTGAATGGTTCTAGTGTAGTAGGTCCTACCACAACCAAATCTCCTATCCTATTAAAGAATTCTTTCAAGGGTCCACTTTCGAGGTAATTTCTTTGAGCCTTATACACCGCCTTGAATTTATTGAAATCAATTTTGTCCATTTGAATAGAGGGATCATTTAGTTGGAAAACCTCTCTCAATTCCTCAGCTATGATGTTTATTAACACCTTTCTATTTATATCTCTTATGAATGTGGCAACACTTTCATATCTTTCCACTATTTGAACTAATAGATTGAGGTCCATGGAGACTCATAGTACTACTTGTTTTGCCACATCAAACTACCAGATGTTACTATTTGGTGCAAATGCATTCCTTTGACTAAAAGCTACTTTGAACAGTGCTAAACTAGGAATGCTAATATTTTCATCTCTCACCCATCTACCCTTGTCATACAAACCCTCCCTAACTTTCAAATGAGGGTGTTTTGGCACCATTTCCTTGAGTTTGGTAGTGTCATTTGTTTACCTAGTTAGTTGTTGTAAAATATCCTCACAAACATTTCTCTCCTAAGAGTCTATTTTTCTTGAGATTTCTCTTCTGGGTGCCATTTCTAAATTAGGGTTTCTTAATCAATAAGTGTCATCTTTGCATACAAAACCTACTTTCTTTACAACACCAAAACCCTACTGCAATTCCAATTCACAATGCTCAGGAGTGTAGTAACATAAAACTTACCCATTCTGCAAAAGATGGAAAACAAACAAAAAACACTACAACTCAGCTTAGCTCCAATCACTTCACCAAATATGGAATTCAAAAACACCAGTTGACAATATTATACGAAATATCATCATTAATTAGCATTAAATTTTAGCTAAGATGGCCACATGTTCCACCATTACTTTCACCTCATTTGAACTTTTGCAGCCCAATGGCTCATAAATTTTATTTTATCAAAGAAACTAGTTTAAAACATGACCGTAGATCTCAACAACTTCCTATTAAATCATGTAGCTAGAAAGAGTTGATGAAGAATACTATCAACTTTGACACATGTCCATCAAGCACAATGCCTTGAAAAATAGATCATGATCATCTTTTCCTTAAGGCTTTATGCAAACCATCAAATTAAGATCTAGTAACAGCTCCTTTAACTCTTTTATAAACCTGGGGCCCATGATCTCATTTATGATATGTATCACCTAGGTGTAATGCATTATTGATTAATCAACTTACATCTCTAGCCTGAGGCTTTACGCCAACCACATGATCAAATCTAACATGAATGTTGTTTAATTTACTTTCAATGTTGAGCCAGACCCACTTGGGACATGTGGCGCAAAGGTGAAATTCCTTAGTCGTTAATCTAACTCCATCTCTAGCTTGAGGCTTTATGTGCAGCATTTGATGAACTTTAAATTTCATCACTTTTAATTTATCCTTTATCATTGAGCTGGGCTTGCCATATGCCATGTGTCACTTAGGTGTGATTCCTTGAAGGTTAATCTAAGAGCATCTTGTAATTGAGGAATCATGCCAACCATAGGATTTATCAAAACTTGTCATTACTTTAGCCTTCCGCTAACTTTAAGAAAATAGGACCCACATTGTTAGAAGGATAGATGTCACACTATAAAAATTCCTTGAATGTCAGATCTACCAAATACACGTGGCCTTCAGGTGCAATGCCTTGATGAGTAGATCTTGATCATCTTTTTATCGAGGCTTTGTGCTGTCCATTGGATTAAAGTGGAGTTACATGACACATGATATTAAAATAAAAAAGCTTGTGGGGAATCATGACTTAGGATAAATAATTAAAGTGCTAGGACTTAGGGAAATAAAGATATGACCCTGCTCGATGACAATATAAACACATGGGACTAAAAGACTTTAAGTTTGTGAAATAAAGAAACTTAGAATTATAACATGTCCCAAAGACTTAGGGTTTTATACCAATGAAACATACCTTAATACAATACAACTAGGGTTTATGCCATACATAAACCTACTCATAGTTTGAAACACATGACTTAGAAGTTAGGCAATTTTTTTTGTGTAGTCCTAACTGTGGCTCTAATTGGGGATGAGTGCTTCTTGGAGGCACTTTAAGATCTCAAAATCTTAGGGGGAAGTAGACCAAACTACAGAAAGAAAACTAAGCTAGCAACACAAAAGAAAGCAGAAACCTACCCTACAAATAGAAACAACAAACTGTAGAAAACAAACTATATATACAACCTACTGTTCATGGATAATTAGACTTCAAGAGAAGTACAATTTCAAAAATTGTCCATGAACTGGAAATTTTGAATGTTTCTGATCACGTCCTTCAATAAATAAGAGTTTTGTCCATACCTTTCATGAATGAGATATGGCCCCAACCAGATTGGATCAAATTTTCCATGTTTACCCTTATCCTTCAATCTAATATCCCCACATTAACACAAAATATCCTGTTGGAAATACAATATGGGAAGGAAAGATACTGAGAGGGGGGGTGAATCAGATCTTGAACTTGTATCCTTTAAAACAAAATTGATCCACAACCATGCATAAATATAATTGAACTAACAACTAGTAGCATCCATGACAGTAAATAAATAACTCAATACACAGAATTTTGGTAACCCAGAAACCCAATAAGGTAAAAATGGGGTGGGGATGAAACCCACAAAGATCTTCACCACTACAACAATAAAGTGTGTCTGTTAGGGCTACAAAGTTTGATCATAATATGTAATCTACCTAGTTAAAGGTCTACCCGGTTAAGAGCTTTAGCTCATTACAATCTACCTTGTAAAAGGTTTTAAACTTACAATAAAGTAAGCAATCGGCTAAGAGATTTAGAAAGGTCTATTAGAACCACTCTATTAAGAGATTTCACTTGATACACTTGTTATAATGTCTCAATAAATAATCCTTTGTTATGCACTCTAATGTTGATAACAAATCCCCTCTTTCCAATACCTTCTCTGATCTAATAATCTGATGTGTCTTTACTATGTTTTTCACTGATCTCTCACTCTAGAAGATCTATGCTTCTTCTATCAACATAATCTTTTATACATCTCTCATGTACGCATTCACCTTCTCTGTCTCTTCTTGAACATACACCACAATTAGGGTTTAAGAGGCAATCTTAATATACTTCACGAATCTGATGATTAGGTCTAGATCAACGATCAAGATCAAAAGCTTATGCCACTTAGGCATTCTAATTTTTTGATTGGATCCATGCCACACATTGGGATCAAATAATTAATGTGTAATTAACTCTGTTGAAATCATTAAATGCATGAACAAGTCGGCCCAAAATAGTTTACCTCCAAGTTTGTGCAATGTATGTAAAAATGGTCTTGCTCGGTACATTAAGATTGTGGCGCTTGACGTGAATGTGATAAAAATTTTCTTGATTGTCGAGTCACTCAAAAACCATATATCTTCTCAAAAATGACTATGCCAGATAGCTCAGCCTATACTGGATAGCTTGGCCGTAGTGATGACCAGCTAACCTACCTAGATAAATGACTAAGTCTGGGACACTAATGATCAACAAAACTTAGAGATCAACAATCTCCCCCTTTGATATTAGTGGAAAACACACACTTATCATTTCTTTGCATTCACAAAATTTCCTAAGTACACAATGTACTCCCCCTAAAATTTATACTTCAGACTTACATAATATACATGTCATACAAAATATTATGCCTGATTCTGCACATCTTTATATGTTTCCTTATTTAATTCACCCTTGTTTTTGTCACTGATAGCTACAAGGGTCAAGTTATACTTATCCAAAAATGACCTATGAAGCTGTAGTGTTAGTGCAAACACTGTATCCCAACTATCCTTTACAAACTTCATGACTTGTGTCTTAATTTCTTGTTCGGTAGCTAGACTTACCAAACTATCTACTATAGAGAGATGAGAATCCCTCTTGACTAATTCATTTGCAAATTTAAGTTCTTTCTGTATAACCTCCAAATGAGGTATTAAGGCTGTTTGAATAGTTGTTAACTTTTCTCTTATTCTTCCATCTTCAGCCATAAGCTTAGCTAATCTTCTCTGTGCATGAGTCAACTTGTCAAAATGTAAGGAGCTAGAACTAGCATCCATACTTAATGTACTCCCTATTGACTTCAAATATAGTTGCAACTTCTCAATAAGCTATTGGTTATCCTTGGTAAAGAATTCTACATCACATAGATTTATATACAAGGAATAAACATTATTTGCAACTACATCAAGAATACTAATAAGAGGAGAAAGTTCAACCTGTTTGATAGCAATCTCTGTTGATATCTTCTCCAAAACTTTGTTCTCAAATTCTCTCTCAGAATATTGTAGCAAATTCTCATTTGCCTCAACATTTTCATCATTAACTTTCTGCACAATATGGACTAACTATTCCAAGATTGACATTTGTTCATTTACATCTGTTATATCAAAAGAATTAACAAAAATATCCTTTATCTCATGTAATACTTGCTTTTTGGGTGCTCCCTTTTCAGTTCTTCTTATTTCTTCTTCCTCTTCAAAAGGTCTTGTAGAGTCTGAATGTGCTCATATGGCAAGTTTTTTGTATCCCATTTAGGAATCACAATCACTTCATACAAAGTGACACTTGGACTTGGTGATTTCCTCTTATGTGACTTCTTCCTTTTGAGTTCTGAAGAGCTGATACTCAGCTCAATTACGGTGATATATTTACCTTTTTTAGTGTTAATTTCAATTGCTGCCTTCATCTGAGTCAAGATTACCTGTTGATCAGGTATACTTCCTAATTTAGGTGCAGTGGGAGTAGATGATGTAGAGTGTGGTAGATCAACCAACACTTGTATAACCTCTTTTTCTGTAGGCTTATCTATAATTTCTTCCATCTTATCTCCACTCTCTAATATTTTTTGTACAACCTCTAAAATAGGTGGATTTGTATTGATTACCTCCTTTTTTTCTTCTATCTTTGTCTTGGCCTCAGTTTCCTGAATAGGCAATTAGATACTTGTGTTTACCAGCTCCTTCTATTCCTTGGCATCCACATTACTGTCTACTCCAAGTGTAGTGTCAATTGGGCTGTCCATTGTCAAATCTATAATTTGCTGATCTCTAGTTTCCTTTTGGGGTTCTGTTTCAATTTCTACTTGATCTATAGTAGTTTCTTTCTCCATTTCTTTTGGCTCTGAGTTGTCTCCTTCTTTATCATCAACCTTCTTAGCAATTAACCCAAAAATTTCCTTCCATATTCTGTTACTTTGTTGTAGTATACCTTCAACATCATTCCTCAAAATAGCATAGGCTCTCTGTTTAGGAATAAACTTCCCCTTATATTTCTCAATGAACTTAGCTATCTATTTCTTTGTCAAGTTAGAAATGATCTTAGCCAATTTCTACTTGATCTTTAGCAGTTTCTTTCTCCATTTCTTTGGGCTCTGAGTTGTCTCCTTCTTTATCATCAACCTTCTTAGCAATTAACCCAAAAATTTCCTTCCATATTCTATTACTTTGTTGTAGTATACCTTCAACATCATTCCTCAAAATAGCATAGGCTCTCTATTTAGGAATAAACTTCCCCTTATATTTCTCAATGAACTTAGCTATCTATTTCTTTGTCAAGTTAGAAATGATCTTAGCCAATGTTCCTTCCCTTATTTGTCTTTCATTCATTAGTGCATATTGGCATTTCTGAGAAAAAATATCATATAGTTCTATAGGAACACTATCTCCTATCTCTACTGGTGTCATTTTGAATGTTCCCATCATATCAATTAAAGCTTCCTGAATCTTGTGCTTATTTACTACACTCAGTTTTTCATACTTTATAAATTTGAATCCTGCTAAACCTGAATTACTTCTTAGGTTCTTACATACCTCATCAACATTGTTCATTGGTTTATATGATGTTGTAGGTATGTTTCTTGGTACATCTATATCTCTCTCCTCATCATCTTTAGATTACAAGTATAGCTTCCTTCTTGGTCTATTCTTAGCAGGTTGGCTTGGCACAGCCTTGGTTTCGACTTCTTTCCTCTTCCCTAAGCTACTCTCCCCAGCATTCTTCTTAGTATATAATTTTTCTATGTGAGAAAGAGATGATACCCTGGTCCTTGGTTAGTCAAAAATAGGAGGGATAGCCTTAGGTTTATATTTTCTTTGTTTAGTTCCTTGGCAAACACTAGCTATTTCCCTTTCCCTTTGATAGTGACCTCTTCTTCAGGTTCACTTTCCTCTTCTTCTTCTTCACTATACATATCTTCTACATGTCCTATTAACAACCCCAAAGGTGCATCTTCTACTTATTCATCACTTTGAATTCCAACCATCTTCTTCAGATTTTTGACAATTTTCTTCCTCTTCCTCTCCATAGTGCCAGTCTTCAAATCCATAGTGATTATGGACTTAGCTTCTTCATAGTTTCCAAAACATTTCACTGTACTATCAATTTCTTTTTCCAATAAAGTTGTTATTGTTGTAGATGTCTCATTAATGTTTACTTTATAAGGTAATAGCCTCAGCCATGATACCCTCGGCACTACTGCCTGCACATAGGTGTAATTTGTGTCTAATAGGAAATAAACATCCTCATAATGTTTTTCAACTAGTGAACTGGGAATTCTACTCCTTAATCTCATCTTTTTCTTCAATTCCACAAAATATGTTCCCATAACATTGTCAAAATTATCAGCTAATTGCTGAATAAATGTATTGATTTTATAAGTGATAGGTCTGTCTATTTTCCATACTATGTTTCCAAAAGTAGGAAATGTGTTCTATATGTAGAAAAATATGCAAGTGAGCAAAGATCCAAAATTACAAACTGAACTCTTCACTCTTCTAATTGAAGAAAGGATCTTAGCTAGTTGCATTAGTTGAAGCTCGACAAGGTCATAAGTATGATCCTTCATTATAATTTTCCAAGCCTGGTCGACTCCAATGTAGGGAACACTATCCAATCGGCTTGACTAATAGAACTTATGAGATATAACCCTCACTGCAAAATCCAGCTCCAAGTTTGTAATCGTGGATATCATCATCCCTCTTTTGTTCCAAACTTCACTAGTGAGTTCTTCAATGTTTTCCTTACTTTGGCATTTCATAGTTTTCTTCCCGCTTAGAATTGGATAACCTATTACTCGAAGAATGATCTCCCTTGTTATCTTGAATATTCCATTTTCCAGCCATATGTTCATGTCATGCACACAAATCAGAACAATCTCGATCCATTCCACTCCTAATTCTCTTAGAAAGTCTAGGGAATGATTTAACCCTCTCTCAGCTAGGTGTTTATGTTCATATTTTAGGGCTCCGTCAATGCATAATTTATTGTAAGATGCTTGCAACTCATGATCACCAACTTCACTTATCTTACCCATGTCACATGACCTTATATCATGGATCATAAGTACCTTTGGTGATATTGACAATAGGGCTCCAGCCAAATCACCCTTGATAGCGCTCTCAGGAACTGGACAGAAATTAGGAGGCACATAGGTGTTTCTCCTTACCAATTGAATGTTCAACAATTCCTTCTCCATTCTCTTCGTTGGTGCAGAAGAACTTGAGGCCATTTTGTCCAAAAAATAGGGTTTCAAAGATCACAAACAGAGTACCTCAACAAGTAACAAAATCCACACTTTCCACTGAAGAGGTTGCCGATGACGCACTGTAGAAATATTTGAAAACATTTGCTAAGTTCAAGTTTACAAATGCACAATCACTCTTATGAAATTATTGATTGCATGGTGAGAAGAAATGAAATAGCTCTTTCCTTTATATAGGCTCCAATGGTTGAAAGTTAGCTCAGCATTAAATGTTCTTTCCATTGAGTGAGTGTCAAATAGTTTTCCTCGGCCGACTCACGAAATTCACTTGCCACTTCGTTGTCAAACAAAACTTACTCTACCTACATTAGAAATATACTATTGCTCGGCACCTATAGTGCATTTAGACTTTGTATGCTGTATAACTTAAAATATGTCCTGATGCATCTTAACATATGTAGATATGGACTTTTGCACTTTTATATGTTAGGAATTGATAAAAGATATGAAATATAAACATAGTTCCTTACATACCTTCCTTTGCTTAATTAGTGATGGTGGGATCACCTGATCCATTGGATTGGGTGACCTCGGCTTCAGTAGCTTCACTTCTGCTAGGTTCTACTTTCCTTATCCATGTCTGGTTCATCTGTGCTCTAATCTTCTCAATAGTGGGAGCAGGTACCCTTGTTTTTCAATCTCTCCTAGTATGACCAATCTAGGCTTCCAATCATCCAACTCTTAGATTTACCTCTAAAATGTGTCTTTATGTAGTTTTCTAGAACATGTACATACTCACTATAGTAATGATAGATATTCCATCTATTATAATCCCAATTTTAGGTGTTACCCTTCCTTGGTGCTTTTGCTTGTGTCTTTGATGCCCATTGTTGTTTAGCATTAGATCTGCAATCTTGTGCTCTATGCCCAAATTTTTGATAGTTGTAACAATTCCCATTGAATCTAGGTGTGGGAGGTGAATTGTTTGCCTTTTCCCAATATTCATGTGCTTGATGTCCAAACTTCTTAGAGTTAAATCAATAACCATTGAACTTAGGTTTAGGATTGGACTTACCATTCTTGCTTCGACAGATGTTTGTTGTGTGTCTTGATTTTCCACAGTGATGGCATACAGGCTTGTTGTTCTTTGACTTTGCATTCCTCTTTTCACCAATCTTAGATGATTCTCCTTTCTTAGTACATGTATATTCTTTAGTGTGACCTAATCGAGAAGAATCTTTAGATCTCCTTGATTCTTCCATCAAGTTTTAAAAATGAGTCAAGGCTTCATTAAGTCTTTTCAATCTTTCATTCAGTTCTTTTTGAGATCTCAATTCATTTTTCAATTGACTATTTTCAGATCTCAGATTCACAATTTCCATGTCTTTCCTACTGATCTCCTGATTTGCAAGTAGAATTTGATTCACCATGTTAGCCTAATTATTTGTCATCATTTGTACTTCATGTGTCCTTTCATCAAGTTTGACAGTCATCATTCTTTTGTCTTCTTCAGCCATAGCTTTTTCATCTTCAGCTTTCTTGTTTTGTTCCAATGCTTCACATAGTCTTACTGTCTACATTTCTTGTTCTCTTTCCAGGTTTTCTGACTTCTTCACACCATGTATTATTCCTTTCTAGTAGATCTGCAATTGTTGCATCGCTTTAAGTGGAGTTTCCATTCTGAAATAAATTTACAGTGTCTTCTTCTTAATAATGTGTATCATTCATTTTTTTGGACAAATATTTTCTTTCTTGCAAGGACTTCTTTAGCTCCTTTCTTGCAGTTTCAAGCTGATGTAATGCTAGCTGAATTTCAATCTTTTGATTCTCCATGACTTTATCCAATTTGTAAATCTCCATCTCAAGATCTGTACTCCCAAGCTGATTAAAACCTTTTGTAGGAGAACTATGCTCTGATACCAATTGTTGGAAATACAATATGGGAAAGCAAGATACTGAGAGGGGGGGTGAATCAGATCTTGAACTTTTATCCTTTAAAATAAAAGTGATCCACAACCATGCATAAATATAATTGAACTAACAACTAGTAGCATCCATGACAATAAATAAATAACTCAATACACATAATTTTGGTAACCCAGAAACCCAATAAGATAAAACTAGGGTGGGGATGACACCCACAAAGAACTTCACTACTACAACAATAAAGGGTGCCTGTTAGGGCTACAAAGTTTGATCACAATATGTAGTCTACTTGGTTAAAGGTTTGCCCGGTTAATAGCTTTAGATCATTAAAATCTACCTTGTAAAAGGATTTAAACTTATAATAAAGTAAGCAATCAGCTAAGAGATTTAGAAAGGTCTGTTAGAACCACTATGTTAAGAGATTTCACCTGATACACTTGTTAGAATGTCTCAAGAACTGATCCTTCATTATGCATTCTAATGTTGATAATAGATCTCCTCTTTCCAATACCTTCTCTGATCTAATAATATCATGTGTCCTTACTCTATTGTTCAATGCTCTCTCATATGCTTCTTCTATCAACATAACCCTTTGTACATCTCTCATGTATGCATTCACCTTCTCTATCTCTTCTTGAACACACACCACAATTAGGGTTTAAGAAGCAATCTTAATATACTTCACAAATTTGGTGATTAGATCTAGATCAATGGTCAAGATCAAAAGATTATGCCGCTTAGGCATTCCAATTTTCTTATTGGCTCCATGCCACACATTGGGATCAAATAATTAATGCATAATTAAATCTGTTGATCTCATTAAATGCATGAATAAATCAGCCCAAAATGGTTTACCTCCAAGTTTGTGCCATGTATGTCAAAACTATCTTGCTCAACACATTAAGACTGTGGCACTCGACATGAACATGATCAACTTTTGCTTGATTGTCGAGTCACTCAGCACCCATATATCTACTTGGCAATGACTATATCGGATAGCTTGGCCTATACTGGATAGCTCAACCACAGTGATGACTGGCTAAGCTACTTGGATAAATGACTAAGTGTGGGACACTAATGATCAAAAAAACTTAGAGATCAACATCTCCAGCATAAAATTTCTCTTGAATTGATCTTTTGTCATACAATTTTTTTACTTGCAATTGGAGTTTAGCATTTTTTGCAAGTCATTGATTCTAATTGCATGTCACTATCAATGTCATCATCATACAATTGCACAAACTTGTACATTTGCATCAAATTATTTTGAGGAAATATAGCCTGGATTCCATATCCCAAATCAAAAGGAGCACACCCTATTTCATTTTTACAAGTTACTCTTTCTTCCCAAATAGCCATTATTAACTTTGAGTCCCATGCCTTCTTATTTTTGTCTAGGACTCTTTTAATGATCTTAAGCAAAATTTTATTGGTAGATTTTTCTTGACCATTTCCTTGTGGTTGGTAGGGTGAAGAGTAGGATGTCTAAATACCATATTCAACAAAAAAAATTATATATTCTTTAGACCTAAAACACATGGCATTATCTGATACAATTCTTTCTGGACAACCAAACCTTGCAATGATATGTTTTAGCAATAAATCCATTACTAATTTACTAGTTTCCCTTTTGGTGGGGATTGCTTCAACCCACTTCGCAAAGTAATCAGTAGCTACAATTATCCAAGAATTCCCCCCACTAGATTTATTTTCTATTTCTCTAATAAAATCAATACCTCATTGTTGAAAAGGGGCCTGTACTTCAACTGGTGCCAAAGGTACATTACCAGAGAATTTTAACTTACCAAAGAATCGTTGGTAGGAATCACACCTTTTAACTAGTTGATGAGCATCTTTGAAAATAGTAGGCCACTAGAATCCTGCTCTCAAAATCTTGTGTGAAGTGATCTTTTCCATGTAGTGGCCACCACATACTCCATTGTGCATCTCATGCAAAATTTTGTCTACTTTTTCCTCATCAACACATTTCAATAAAATCCCTTCAAGATTTATCCACCATAAACCATCTCTAATTAAGGTAAAATGGATGGCTTAAAGCTTTAGGGTTCTCTTCTTATTTTCATCCATACCTGGTTGTCAATTCATTGTTTGCAAATAATAAATAATTTTTTTGTACCGATCACAATGGTTAAGATTGCACATGAAAGGCCTTTGTTCTTATTCTAATGCATTTATGTGATTTTCATCTAAGTTTGTATCAGCCATCACTTTAGCTAATCCCATCCCTCTCACCAATTTTGTGATTTGTATCTCAATATTGAACTCGTGGATCCTGTTAATCCATATGCATATTTTCCCAGACACTTCTTGTTGTGTGAAGATGTCTTTTACTGCTGCTGAAGGAACATAAGAAATCACTATAGCACTTACTAGATAACATCTAAAATCCTTTACAACCTTTACCAATGCATAGGCTTGTTTCTCATTAATATCATACTTAAGTTCTGCACCCTATAATGATTTTCTAAAAAAAGCAATAGGTTATTCAAAGCCTTCTTCATTTTTCTACAATAAGACAACAACAATCGTGTGGCATAATGCAAAATAAAATATGTTCATTGGTTTTGAATAATCAGGAGTTATTAATACATGGTCATCCTTAATAGCCTGATTGATTTCTTCGAAAGCTTGTGTGGCTTCCCCATTCCACTCCATCTTAGCATCTTTCTTTAATATCTTTGAGATAGGTCTACTCTTCTCAACAAAATTTGTAACAAAATGCCTCAAAAAGTTTACCTGAACAAAGAAATATTGTATACCTTTCACATTTTTGGAGCTGGTACCTTGTCAATATTAGCTATTCTTTTAGCATCAATTCTAACCCCTTCATTTGAAACAGTATGACCCAATAAATTACCTTCAGTCACCCCAAAATTACACTTCTTAGGATTCAAGTAAATCCCAAATTCCAAAGCTCTCTTGAATTTTTTTTCCAAGTGTTCACAATTTTGTTCCTCTTTTTAGAATATGTTGTGAGATCATCTTGATAGACCTCTAAAAATTTCTGCAAGAAGTATGAAAAATAAACATCCATATCCCTTTGAAATGTGGCCCCAACATTTATTAGACCAAAAGGCATTCAGACATAAACATATGTCCCCCAGGGTGTAGTGAATGCAATTTTGAATTTTTCTAAATCTTTAACCATTATCTGATTATACCTAGAGAGGTCATCCATCATGGAAATCAAATCATAGACAAAAACCCTCTGCAATAGGTTTTCCATATTAGGGGGAGCATAATTATCCTTGAGGGAAGACACATTTAAATTTCCAAAATACACACACAACCTGATATCTCCATTCTTTTTTTCTAACAAGAACCCAGTTTAAAACCCATGAATAATGTCTGATAGGTTTGATGATCCCCACATCCTTCAACTTCATTAGTTCCTATTACATCTTGGGTCTTAATGTGGGGTTTATAGGTCTTTTCTTTTTTCTGAAAGGCTTATCCTCTTCTTTTAGAGGGATCTCATGTTGGAACAAATCTTCATTGTATGCTTTGAGATCATCATAGGTCCATGCAAAAACCTTTTTATATTTCCTCAATAGGCTAGTCAAATCCCCTCTCACTTTGGGTGACATTTCCTTACCAATAAATAATTTTTTAGGAGCCTCAGCTGTTCCTACATTCACCTCCTCTAAATCCTTAGGTTTATTTACACTTTTAGCAAAATATGGCATATCCTTATTGTCAAAATATCTTTCAAGCACAACCAATCCCTTTGGAACTTTGTTTGATTTTAGATGTATAACTTCTTTACCTAAGATAGTCTCTCTTCCATCTAGGGTCTTTACATATCCACTAAAATCTATTTCCTTGTCTCCAAAGTCTCTCTCATAGTGTAGAAATCTCAAAATATCCACATCATCCTCAAAAACTTTCCAACTCTCTACATTATCTGGTATTGAAGACCTATACTGAACCTCTATTTCAGAAATTCTAGAAAATGTAACATCTTATGGCCTTAAATCAATGTTTGCAAGACAATTTTACATTCTATTTTGACTTCTATCCATCCAATCAATACTGAATGCATCAAAATTCTCTAGTTCATCCCAAACAACAATTCTATATTGCTTCAATCTTTGATTTTTTGAAGCATACTTGGATCTAATTTGAGATACCACTAATTCAGAGTCTCCAATCACTCTGAGTATTTAATTCCATGTCTTGAAGCCAATCTTAATCCTATTAATGAAGCTTCACTTTCTGCAACAATGTTGGTGCATGAAAATAATAATGTGAATGAGGATTTGAAAGTTTTGTCTGTGGGAGCTATCAACAAAACTCTAGCACCAGCTCCCTCCCTAGAACTAGCACCATCAAAATACATAACCCATAACTTAATGTGTTTTAATAAATTACTTTTATCTTCTGATAATAGCTTAGGTTGAAACTCTCCTTCAACCTCCTTGACTTGCACTTGGAAAGATCCCATATCAGTGTCTAGGAAAAAATTCATGTTATCATCTTCTTCTTCCTCAATCATTAGAGGAGTTCTAGTTTCTTTGGATACCTTAATGTTTTCACTAGAAATATTAAATGTAGAAAATGGTAGATCACACTAATTAATTCCCCCCATTGAAGCACTCTATTTTCTTGATAACAACATTCCATATTGGGGGGAATGTCCACAACTAATACACTCATTGTTAATATTTTGTCACAGTATGCAACCAAATTATAAGGTAAAGATTTAATAGTACCAAAAATAGGGACTTCTCTAGAATACATGGCTTGGCATCTCCCATGGGGTGTATCAAATTTTAATCCCACTAACTTCATCACCTCAGCAGGCATGATACTATTAGATGCTCCAAAATCTATCATTCAATTCTTTAATATCTTTCCATTTATTACTAAAGTCAGGAAAAAACAATCCACAGTCCCCAAAGTGGTACTAACAATATTTGTATCTATATAAATTTGAGGAATATTTGAAACAATTTCATCAGACTCATTTGGTTTATTTTCATATTGATCTTGCGGATCAACCACTTTCTTATAGTCTCCTGATCCAAGATTCTTTTTAGAACTAACACCTTTTACCCATGTTAAAGCTTTCTCCTTGTGTTCACCAATTCTCATCATTTCCAATAATGGAACCTTGATAGTAATTTGGGACAGGAGTTGCCCCATATCAACAGGGGTATACTTCATCCTAGATACATCTTGCTTTTCATTTACACAATCTTCATCCTCAACATGAGATTCTAATTTGTGCTCATCCCTCTTTTTTTGTTTGCTTTCCTTTTGAGGAGGAGGCACAAGATTCTCTGGTGTTTTTTTCTTCTCTTTATACACAATATTATGACCATTATATTTATTTTCTTTTTTAACCAGAACTTTCTTGGCACCCTCAGCCTGTTTTTCCTTTTCCTGTGGTTGTTTGGTATTTTTTTTGGTTTCTTTAAAAAAAATACTTGCAGGATTTTCATCTACATTCCCAATTGTTCTATTTCTTAAATTATAGTTACCCCTTTCTTGAGTAACCATGTTGGCCATAATTAGAGAAATTTCCTCATCAGAGGGTCTTCTAAAAATAAGGGTTTCTTCCCCCTCTCAGCATTTCATCTCATATTATCAATTTCCCATTCTTCTACATCAAAATCACTTTGTTGATAATATATTTCTTCTCTGCTTAGTGAGCTAGATGCAAATTGTTTTTTAGTCTCATCATCAGAGACCCTTTCATCCTAAAAATTTGAAGAAGCCATTCCACAACCACTATCATCATACAATACATCCTCATCCTCCCCTTGATCTTCCCTTGCATATACTTTTGAAGAAATAACACAATAATCAGGGTTGTGAGGTGATTGGTATGCCATGCACCAAGAATTATCATTGCACATGTTAACCGTGGCTTTATGTAGAGGGTCAGGGGTTTTATCAACAGATTTGTATTTCTTCTATGGGAGAATAGGCTTCCCATCCTTCCATTGGGTAGTATAGGGATAGTTCTGCATCCTAGGCTGTTGATTGAAATTATTACAGGATGGCTTATCATTGTTTGGAGCCCTATTGTTCTATCTCTCTGCAAGATTTAAATATTTCACATCACTTAGAATTTTCTTCAAACTATCCTCTTCCTTAGATTTAGCATTTGAGGGCTTGTCTAATTCCTTTTTATAAAACCTTGTTGGCTTCCAATCTTCCCTTCTACATACTTTCCCTAACACTCTTCTATTTATTTTTGTTAGAATAGTCCCAAGGATAACTGAGAGGGGGGGGGGTGAATAATTTATTAGATTATTTAATTCTTTAACCTTATTAACTCAAGAATATGATAAAGAAAATGCACATTCAGATAACACAATAGATAACAACACAATTTGGTTACGGGGAAACCAAAAGGTAAAAACCCAGTGGGAATTAGTACCCACAATGAACTATACTTGTTTATAGTAATCCCTGTTAAAAGATATTTCAACCCTCTTAGGAGTTGTACTTTACAATGCATTAAGTATAGTGACCTGGTTAAGGGTCGGACCCTGTTAGGAGTCTTTTATAAAAAAGCCTTTTAGGGGTGGTGGACTCACTATCCAAAAGCTCACTGCTTAATGGTGAAGGCTACAACCTTCTGAAGAATAGATATGCACTATATCTGATGATGAACTATAGAGTAGACCTTTTGTCTTAATCAGTTCCAATGTATTGTAATCTTCTACTTATTTTTCATATAGACCCTTGATGAATGAAACACAACTAATATTCTGCTCTGTATATTTTCTATCTCTTTTTGTATCATTCACACTTAGCATATCACAAATGACTTTCTATAAGTATCTTTCTCAAAGTGTGAGATTATGGGACCTATTAGACAACTCTTCATAACATCCTTGTCATCTTTACTCATCAAGAAAACATAATTACAACTACGCAAATATAAATTGAATAGACGCGACGCTTCACTAAGTCGGCCTCACCAAATTAACTCTAACTTTGCAATATTCGTGAAACACGTTTGGAACCTTTAGATAACTATCATCAACTCATAACCAATCATGAATATACACACACATATCTTGAGGATAGGCACAACTCTAGAACCAATGCAATACGTTGGCTCTGTACAGACAAACTCCAAAAACTGTAACTGCCACATAACATAATTACTCAACACAACTAAAACTTCATCACTGAGTCTATGTGTATGAACATAACATAGTAGACATGTCTGCAACTTGAATATGTCCACAAAAGGCTTGATATCATCATTCTGATAAGTAAATATAGAATCACTACTGTATATTATATGTTGTCATCAATGACAAACATACAATCAACTAGCTGCCAGAAGTAAATCTCCAATAGTTTCAATGTTAACTGCTATTTTGTATGCTTCCCTAATATTTCTAGCATTCTTATCTCCAAGAATATATCCTATTTTTGAATCAAAAGAATTCAAATAAGTTGCGAGACATACATTATCATCTAGTCACATTACTTGAAATAGTTTGTGCATAGCTCTTTGGAATCTTATGTTGATTTCAACCACCTCTTCATTTGGGTTCTTCTCGATGCTGAATTCATTCAACATGAAACCTTCATTTGGCTTATCACCATATTGATCCCTAAAATAATATTTAACTTCATCCATGGACCCTAGACAATCATGAGGCAACCTTCTAAACCCATCATTGGCATCATCAGTTAGTGATCAAACAAAAAATTTCATCATCACGTCATCATGTCCAATCTCATAGTCATCGATCATATCAATAAACTTCTTCAAGTTATCTTCACATGTTATAACATTATTTCTAGAAATATTTGTAATTTTATCTCTAATTTCTTTTGGGATTTCATTGGGATAACCATGAATACTATGGAAAAAAAATTGTCTATACCTTTTTTCATAAATTGGTGTCTTTTGGATTGAATTTTTACCTTGAGAAGTTGATGATTTAACATTGGATGTGGTAGCACTCACAAGACCAACTGGTGCTAGTATATTTGTTGTTAGATTCATAGATACTCTAGCATTTGCATCACATGCTAAGGAAGTAGTAATAAAAGGAGGATGATCAGAGGCTTTCCTAAGAAATTCAATTCTCTTTTTCATCTACAGAGAAAAAATTTCCAACTCTGCTTTCTTAAGCTCTTTGGCTATAATCTCCTTCTCCCTCTTAGATATTTCTAGTTTAGTGTCTGATTTAAACATTGGATCCATATGGAATCCTTTATTTATAGGCTCATTTATTTCAATTCCCACAAATTTCTCCTTACCTTTATCTTTAGACTTTTGAATATTGTACAATTGTTGGACAACAAGTTCTTGTTCAACCTTGGTAGGTGCAATAGCAGAATTGATTGCCTCCAAATCTAGCAATTTCCTTTCCAAATGTTCAGATATGATCTGAGATTGTCTAACCCTATCCTCCTTCTCTTTATCTCTTCATTTTATTATGGAAATTTTCTCATGGACCCTCCTTTCTAATTCATGAACTTTTTCAAAATTCCCTCAGAATCTGGGAGAGTTGTTTTGGATTCAGAATTTTCTTCACAGATGGCTCTTTCTCTTTTGTGAGTGTAGAAATGAGGCCATTTTGATGAGGGGGATCTCAGATCACTAGGGTAAATCCTATTCTCTTCACATATACTTTTACTTCTACACCTTCTTTCATGTCCTTGAGGTCTACTATGGACTATCTTCTTGGTATACCTTTGTCCATCCTCACCTCTCTCACATTGAAAATAATAATCACCATACACACCCAATCCCAAATATGCACCTTCAATTTATGATGCTTCTCTTTCTTGATTGGGTGGAATGGGATTCTCTACCCTAGTGTTCCTCTTTTGACTCCAAGTCTGAGGAGTGGTCCTATCAGCACCTTCATTCATTGGTTGGCCAGCTCTAGAGTAGATGGAATCTCACCTTCCATCTTATCCTCAGGATGATTCTTCATCTTGGATCTAGTATTCTTATAACTCATATCTAGATGATGTGTATGAAATAATGATTTAACACTTAGCACTGCTGCAGAGATTTCTTTGAGTTTCCACCCAACACTTGGTTGTGAAAATACACACTAGTTTTCAGTAATATGAATTATAGAATAAAGGAGCTTCACAAAATAGAAGATAACAACAAGGGGCTAAGAAATTCCCAAAAAAATTTCAATGGTAGAATAAATCCCTGGGAAAAGAAAATATAACTCTGTACTTTTAATGGTCAACTAAATGCCTTAAACTCATAAGTAAGCAAGCCAGGAGTCTAGCTCAACTTGATAAACCTATGTTACTTAGAACAACTCAATTCTCTCCCCAAAAGAGTCGCCATCTTGTTTATGGTTTTTAATGCTAAGATGAATGAACAACAACCTTTTCATTTATGACAGATTTTTAAAGAGAAGCCAACTCCAATTGTTATTCAATGAAAAGGACCAACTAACAAGCATGCATAGCCATACTCCTACACTTTAGGTTCCTACAAAACCAAGGGGGGGAGACCTTGTAATACCCTCTAATATTCTATATGGTATCAAACAAGCATAAATCTCACAATAAATCAAGACAACCGAGAGATACTAGATAATTTTCTAATCACCCATTGAACATCAACCATGAAATGGAGCATGAGATAAATGAAACACAACAAAATCATTGAAACATAGGACTTATTGGATTTTATGCTTTTTTTTACAGAAATATAGACAAGATATAACTATTCATGCATCAATATGGAAAAATTTAGTCTTTGATCAATGCCTTATCGATTGGGAAATGCTCTAAAACAAATACAATATGTAGAAGCCAATTATTATCAAAGATTCTAGGACATAAACACAACAGTCCCAAACCCATACTACTTATAACACTAATAACTTTGGCATCGATTTGCGATGGCTATGTGTCGCAATTGAGATAGCCATGTGTTTCAATTGCGACAGTAATAGACATTGCTATTTTTTAGTCACAAAATACGATGTTTTTCCTTTTCCGTCGCAATGACGACTTCCATCTGTCACTATGCAGCCCCTTCATTGTGACATCAACCCCGTTGCAATTCGTTAGATTATCGTTGCAATTGTGATGCATAACTGATATTGCGACGACATTTGGGGCGTTGCCAATACAACAAAACCGTCATAATTCTAAGCGTGGATGTCGCAATTATGACGAATACCCAAGCAACTGGGATGACATTTGGGCATCACCAATACAGTGAATCCATCATAATTCTAGAAGTAAACATCGCAATTGCGACGGATTCAAGATAAAATTTTTAAAAAAAGGCTATGCAGCAATGATGTTGACACAAATGCTAGATTGATGTATCTTATGTTTTTTAATAGTTATAAAGGACTTGCAATGAACTGATGAAATAACATGATGGTGTGGTCAACTTCTAAAAGAATAATATAATATTTATATTTTGTTACCTGCTCTATTCTATAAAAGGGAGCTAGGTGAGTGTCAAAGAACTTCTTCTCTTCCGCTACCTTCCTTCCAGGGCCAACCCAAAGCTACAAAACCAAGTATAATGTATAACTTAAATGATTTAATTATGTTCAAATCATTTTCCATATTAACACACATTATAATAAGGGGAAAGGGCCCTTCTATTACTTATTCCATAGAAAAATGTCACCATTATTTCTTTCAAACAAATATATTGCTGCAGGATCAATAGGCCATAAAAGAAACATCACGTTAGCTTGAGCTTTGCCAGGAAATTAGGCAA
>MU225127.1:3991051-4011245 GCA_018584345.1 Thuja plicata | reverse complement strand
TTCCTTCAACATTCAAACCCATTGTCAAAATACCAAGTTATTCTTTCCCTAAAGAGGTTGTAGATTCAAGTTTTGTTGATTCCAAGAGCAATAATGAGAAGGAATTTCAATTTCATGAGACATAAGATAGAAGATGTGATACTAGAAGTTGGAGTTTTTATCAAAATATCAAAGAAGAATCATGGTTAGGTAGAGAATAGATTCTTATTCTTCAAGATAGTTCAGCTCTGAAGGAACTCATTAGATTAAAAAATATAAAAAAATGTTAAGGATTACCTAGCATACCTTGACATTTTTTTACAATACCTTGAGAGTGGATCTTCAATGGAGGACAAAATTAATTTACATTGGACATTTGACTCATCCCCAATTACATTAGATCCCATGCATATCACTAGGAAAGCATGTATTGAGCATTTAATAGTTATTGATAAGCACATATCAAAAAGGGCTATTATAGAAGATGAAGAATCTCGGGACTGAGAAAAAAATTGTAACGTCCTAGATTATGGTGAGAGATGCAAGTATGTTTTGATCCCTGATTAGCAAGTTAAGCGATTCTGCTCACCTAGATTGAAATCAAGTAATTTTGGCATAAAATTGAATGTTTTCCTTGTCAAGGTGGACAATTGAATAGGACCTACACCACTACTGGCCTTAATTTGTCTCCTCGCCCTGGTAAGTGTTGGAGTGCTAAAGATCTACACCATGACAGAACCAGTGATTTAGATTGCTACCTACGAGCCACTTCACATCTCGCAATGAAAGTCTAGGGTCGACAAGAAACAACAGAGCACGAAACATCACTCCGATCAATGTTCCCTCCTACTTTCAATATATGTGTATTAATATTATTATTAGGACAACCATAACTATTATTAATATTATATTTATAGATATAAAAATGTGATATGGAAATGGATGGGAACAGAGGTCTCGTGGTGTGCCCTAGCCGACTGTCGATCACACTCAAAAATTTGAATCTCACAAACAGGTTTTTCTCTTGGGTTAAAAACTTTGAAGGGTATTTTAACTTTGAAGGGTATTTGAGGAACATACCTGAGTCTCCAGTTATTTGGTATCCATGCAGAGCATCAAGATCTTCGACCGCAGTTGTGAAATGACCAACATTTTCTTTTCTTTTTTTTCTTATATCCCGTGAATGTCGCAATTGCAACGTTGTCGGGTTATAATTGAAAAAAAGAAGTCAAAAACACATAACATTTTCCCGCCGTCACAAATTGTCGTCACAATTTCACCCCAAATGTATTAGTGTAAGATCCTAGTGTAAATCAAGATGAATCTAAGTATTAATTAGAGCATCATTTAATTTTATCCTTGATCAAAACTCTAAAACAACTACATAAACACATATAATCTCTATGCTAATGAATTGGAAAATTCATAAATCATAAAGATAAACACTATAGGAGAGATTGAAATTTGGATCTTTGTATTAAGTGTAAAAAATCATACTTCTATATACAAGATGTAATCAGAGATAACCACTTCAATAATATGCTACAAACCTTCAACTTTATTTCTAAAATTAAACCTATCTAGTACAAGTCTGCTATATCTCTTGACTGAAAACTCTACATATGCTTAAAAAACTCAACTTTCTAGCCTCCTTTTCCAATGATCTTGGGAATCCTTTTATAGGAGAGGATTGCAACAAGCTACAGATCAATTGGGTACAAGAAAAAGTGTATGACTCATATAAAATACAAATACACAAGTGAAGTGATAACCACTTTGTTCCAAGTTTTTTTAAGTATTTTATCTTCTAACTACTTGATCCTTGCAAATGCTTAAAATTTTTTCTGAGACCGCCATATGGAGTTTGTTTCCTTGGTCTCCTGATGTAAAGATATTTTGTATCCTCTTTTCCATTTCAAAATACTGGGGAGAACTTCCATCTATTGCATATCACACAATATCCTTTTCTTCTCGGTTGTGTGCATTCTATCTATCCTTCCAAGATGTCAACACCTCATCATTTGGACAAGGGAAATTAATGACCTCATCCTTCTTGATTCTCAAATCATCCAATTTTATCTTCATTTTTTCAACTTCCTTTTTCCAAAACACAAAAAATTATCTAGCCTCGATTGTTTTAACAGTTTGAACAAATAAGATTGTGATTTCAAAGCTAATGATTATGTTGGTTCTGATTGACAATTCTTCACCCATCTCATTCAAATACCTAGCTTCCCTTTTTAGTTTTCCACCTTTTCTGAATAGGCTAGGGAATATCTCAAAATGGGTCTTTGAATATTCTTCTCTTAATGTTTCATCCTTTCTCTGGATTACACTTCTTCTTATGTCTAAATCTATTAAATCCTTGAGACATTTGTAAGTGACTGTAAGTACAATATCAAAATTTTCTTCCTTTTTAGATGAAGAATAAAATTATTTTAATTCAACCTTTCTTCCTTTCCAAACCCACATGATCTATTGTAGCTTACCTCTATCTTCTTCAAAAAGAATTTAATATGATCTTGATATTCTTCCCACCTAGGTAAATACAATCTGGTTCCAAACTGTTAGCAAAATACATAATTATAGCTCTTATTTCATATTCATATCTCTATTGTACGAGTGTTTGGGAATTATGAAAGTTTGTGCTTTCTTCTTCCCAAATTTTCCTTACTCCTTCCAATCTTCTCCTTTCTGCTATCAATTTGTCTTTTCATAATTCAAATCTTCCTCTAGAATAGAGCTAGATGGCATAGGGGAAGGAGGGAATTCAATTATTGTACTGGAAGAATATGGCTGATTTGGTTCTTGAGTGGTCATCCTTTGTGGAGATATTTGGACTGATTTTTGTCCTCTCAATTTAGCAATTATTTTATCCTTTTCCAAGGATTTCACTTTTCATCATTGTAAGATTTTAGGATTGTTTCCAACTTAATCCTCATGCTTCTATTCTCTTCTTCCTATTTATCTGCTAACTTCATGCTAAACTTTGCAAATTCTAATGTTATGCTTGTTTCTTCCACCCCTATGGTATCTTCAACTCTTCTTACAGGCTGCCTGAATGCTCAACCTGGGTGTCTTCATTATTTTTATTGTTCTCCTTCCTATTTAGTGACCACAATACTAATGCAACATGGTCTTCACTAAACTTGACTCCTTTATATTCTTGTTGAGCTTCTCCATCAGTGGCATGCATGGTTTTTGTTTCTATTATGATAGCATAAAACACTATAGCATTAGCTATGTCTAACTCTGGTAGGATAAGCACTCCTTCTTTCTTGATTAACTCTCTGCCCTTTTTAGGAGTGCTCTTTTAAAATTTGGCTACCATTTCTTGTTTCCCCTCAGCCACAATTTCATCCTTGTCTCTAGCAGGCTGGTTCTCTTTCCTTTGCTGACATTTCTTCTTGAATTCTTCAATGTTGATTCTCCATAAGAATTGCATAAATTCCCCAGCCTTTACAAAATTATCATCTAAGAGAAATTCATTACTGGCCTTCTTTGTTACAAGGTCTAATTCCTTCCTACCAAATTTAGATACTATTAAATCCATTTCAACATGCTTGGGAGCCTCAGGTATCCCTTCTTGCAGTTCTTGAGGTTTCACAAAAATGTGTCCTCCACTTCCCATCTAAAGCAATTTCTTAGCCACTGCTTGCTCATCCATATGTAGAGGATACTAAGAAAGGGAATAGATATTATCTAATTGTTGTCCTTCTTCCTCTATTCTTTGTCTCTTTGGGTATGACATTAACCCAGATTCTATACTCATGGCCCTCTTCCCTCTTGATGTAGAAACCTCCTTATCATGTATCTTTGTTTCAACTTGGCCCCTATTGGATGTCTCCCCCTTTTTTATCACCATGTTGTATTGTTTCTTCTGATGAATAAAATATCCCTCAAGTGGAATAATCCTAGCATGTGTAGACTTTCTTAGGATGGCCTTATCCCTCTCTAGGTCTGGTTTTATTACTACCTCTTTCTTCTATTTCAATGCTTGAATAAAATATTCAAAGATTTTCATCATTGAATCAATCTTCTTTGCCCAAGGATGGAACTCCTTCAAAGGATCATATCCTTTATCAAAATGTTGCAGAAAGTCTAAGGTCTTATTATAGACCAACCACTTTTCTTTCTTAATTTCTTGTTCCTGCAAATTGAATTCATTTCTGATGATGTCCTTAGGAAAATTGAATTGGTGATCCAACACCAAGAACCTTGTCCTCTTTCTAAACATGTCACTTATAAATCCCTCAGGGTGAGCACATCTCATCATTGAGGTTATCATATGATAAGGCACAAGGTATTTATGCAAATGTTTCCAACCCCCTTTTTGTGATACTGAACTAGTGTACACTTGTAATAGTGGGAAAGATAGTTCCTTTTCCTTTTCCCATCAATGCCTCCTCTTGTAGCCCACCAATTTTTCTAATTACTTATGCATTTCCCACTTTAAGAGGGACTTGACTTGGGAGTATATTTGGAACACCTCTAAAACCATATACTCTGAAAACTATTGAAACATGGTATAAAATGGCATCACCCTAATTATGCACTATAGTGATGCTTCGAGCATACTTTTTTGGTCTTAATAGTTTTAATAAAGATGTAGGGATGCTAGGATTGTCTGAAAACAACAAGGCTCTAAGCTTGGAAGAAAAACACCTGTCAAAGGTGATGTAACTAGCCTCTTTCCTATCCCATGATAAATTTGCACTCCATAGTTGGAAAAGCATCTATTTATCATATTTGACTCTCATTAGGTCCATCTCCTTTTCAAAATAATAAACACCCTTGAACAAGAACACAAACATTAACATAGAATACCAGCCAAATAGCTTAGCTACCTTTGCATTTTTAATGCCTATTAAACCATGGTGAATTTGATCAGCAACATAAGAGGCAAAATGAAAAATGATGGCCAGATGCAGATGGAGAATATGCACCATCATGAGCATATAATGAATATGCATTTCTGTTTCTTCATCATCTCCAAAAATTTGACTCAGGGAACTATACACACCTCTATCCTTTGGATTGAAATAATCCAACTTTAATGGTTCTAGTGTACTAGGTCCTATCACAACCAAATCTCCTATCCTATTAAAGAATTCTTTCAAGGGTCCACTTCTAAGGTAATTTCTTTGATATTTATAGACCTCCTTGAATTGATCAAAATCAATTTATCCATTTGAATAGAAGGATCTTTTAATTGGAAAACCTCTCTAAATTCCTCAATTTTGATGTTTATTAACACATTTCCATTTATATCTCTTACAATCCTGGAAACACTATCATATCTTTCTTCTATTTGGAATAATAGATATATATCCAATGAAGACTCATGGGACTACCAGTTTTCCCACATGAAACTTCCAAATGTTACTATTTGGTGCAAATGCTTTCCTTTGACTAAAAGCTACTTTGAATAGTTCTAAACTAGTCATGCTAATATTTGCATCTCTTACCCATCTACCCTTATCATACAAACCCTCCCCAATTTTCAAATGAGGTTGTTTTGGCATCATTTCATTGAGTTTGGTAGTGTCATTTGTTGACCTAGTTAGTTGCTGTAAAAGATCATCACAAACATTTCTCTCCTAATAGTTTATTTTCCTAAGATTTCTCTTCTGGGTGCCATTTCTAAATTAGGGTTTCTTAATCAATAAGTGTCAGCTTTACATACCAAACCTGCTTGCTTTACAACACCAAAACCCTACTATAATTTAAATTTGCAATGCTTAGGAGTGTAGTCACAAAAAAATTTACCCATTCTGCAAAAGTTGGAAGACAGATAGAAAATGTTAGAATTCATCGAATTCATAAGCCAAGATCACCTGCAGAAAAATAACCTGTCATAAAGAAAAGAATGGAAGCACAACTCAGAATGTCCAAGAAATATGAAATATCATTGAGAGAAGGAATTTAAGTAATTCCTGAGATTGATTAAATAATTACAAAGTGATCAATCCTTATAAAGAAGATCAAAACCCTAAGAAGGGTGGAGAAACCTAGGTTGCATGAATAATTAATAAAAGAATCAATTATTACATGCCTAAAGTTTAGCTTAAGTGAACTAGAGATAAAAAGCTGACTTTAATAATTAAATCAAGAATGATTTAATTAATAAGTGAAAGGTGACTTTAATAATTAAATAAAAAATGACTTATTTAATAAGTGAAAATACCTTTTTAACTCTAACACCCCCTTAAGATAAACTTAGTGAGAAGCTAAAAACCTAGAAATAACTACTGAAAGTAGGAGATGGGTCCTGAAAACAAGGCCTGATGAGGTACCCAAGTACAAAAAATCTCTATAAATAGGAGAAAAGGAGAAAACCTAGTGGGAAAAACCCCTCTCCAAAAATAGATGAAGCCTAGTGAAGGACAGAAGAAGCCTCCAAACTAGAGAATGTCCCAAAAAATAGGAACAAAGGAAGGACATGTAGAACACCTTTGAAGCATGAAAATGTAAACACTATCAAAGAATTGCTCTGTATGAGTGCCCTCAAATGACACTACTCAAATTAGGATGGAAAACAAGGCAACCATCGTAACTTGAAGATAGAGATGGAAAAAATGCCAAGTTTGAAGCCTCCAAAATAGGAACAAAGGAAGAGTGTCCATGTAATGCCCCACCAGGGAACCCAGGTGAACTCACCTAAACTTGAGACTAAGTTAACAGGATAATTTTTTTTTTTAAATGTTTACAAACAATAATGATAATGATGCGGAAGCAATGCAATGAGATACATGACATACATATAAGAACAACTCATACATAGATAACAATCCTTGAGGGTTCCTTGACATAGAATCACTTAAGCAAGATAATCTACGAATAACTACTATAAAGAACTAACACAAAAGATACATCAAAGGAATCCAATAATATACATTACATAGCTCACATCCTCTACACATGTCGTAGGGTATGTAGTAATCACTCTAATATAAGTATGATACAACAACTAATATAGGTATCACATCTAATACACTATAACAAGATAACAACTGATATGATAAGATCAAAACCTCCTAAGATAAACATAATGAATACAACATGATACAACTCATGAAACTGTACAAGTCTCCAAAAGAATCAAAAGATACAACTACAACAAGGATCATCCAAGCAAGAAGAAGAACCGTCGGATCTCAATGGTAATAAGAATCACTACCACCTGACCGCGTGGAACCAAAGGTCCAATCTCACTGTGCTGAGGAGATAATATCAGGCCCACTCACATGGGTATACAACATGAAGACAATCAAAGGTATACAAGCCATCATAAAGAAACACATAGGAAGATCCTAGAAGCTTTCTAATCATAATGAGAAGGACTAAAGAAAAAGCATAAATATGGAAGATCAAGACAACTTAGAAATCCAAGATAAAACAAGGTACATCATCCAATAATAAAGGAACATACATAAGATATCCAAACACCAACATAACCAAATATCAAAGACACAACCATAAAAGGTACAACCAGACCTATGGAGGAGACTTAGGCTACATTCTATGGGAGTGTCATCATATGGTCGTATACTTGAGTTACTCGGGACTGGTCTCTATGGACCCCGGACCCTCAAGCATCATCTGGTTGAGTTTACCCTAGACTGGCCGCTCTGGACCTCGGACGCTCAACATGCTAACTAATCTTGTATTTAATGTAATCCCCAAGTTTTATTATTAAGTTATCACTTATTAAACAACTTACAATAGGTCACCCTAGACTAGCCTCTTTGGGCCCCAGAATCCTATTGCAAGCCACTCCCCTAAGATGCACCTAACTAACCATCCCCTAAGCTTAAGATCATAAATAATCTCATGACTCATACACTGGTTCCTACCCATATAGGAACCTAATGGTTCTCACTAACCATAACAATATGAGACAATCTCAAAGGATCACATATCCTGAGTTCATAAAACACTAGACTCAAAAAGACAATCGAACCAACATAACATAATAAGACACATATACTGGAAATTCACGCAAGACACCATGATGAATCAAGTCTCAAAACCCTAACCGACTCCCAACATGATAAGGTTCACAACAAAAAGGACTATACATATCATTCCAAAATAGTATATCATGACATGATAAAATACATATCCAGAAGAGCTAATCAAAACGCATTGATAAACAAATTTATAAACTCCTATTATGCAAATTCGCTTATCTTATAAAATTACTAAGCAAATATAATTAATTTTTCCAAGGAAATGCAAATTGAAGCTCTTATAGGTTAATTTATAAAGCCCCACAAATATAAATTAAGCTAACCCGATAATTACTAAATAATTTGACTATAATTACAATATCCACTAAAATACAACTATCACAACAGATGACATACATAAAAAAATAACTCCAATATTACTTTACCCATAGTCGTTTTATAAACCCCACGTATAAAGAAAATAAACAAATGAATGAGTAAATTTAAAATTAAAGATAATAAAACATTATTAATCCTATAATAACATTATCTCTTTTTAACTATACATTCTTTATTTCCTCTATTTTCCTTTTAAAATAAATCAAATTACGTATAATAAACTAATAACCTATGTTATCAATAAAATAATATATATATATAAAAACTCATTAAATATTAAATAATATATATAAATATATAACATTTTAAACAAAATAAAATAACATTTAAACTAAACTAAATTAAAATTGAATTAAACTAAAACTTGTTTTAAAAAAAACTTTTTCATAAAACGAAAAAATAAACTGTGCGGTGGGCCCCACGCGTCACTCCACTGTGGGTTTCCCCACATGGTCACCTCACTGCTGCTGCAGTGGGTATCGTGGGTAGTACCCCGCGGGCCCACTGCATCAGCAGTGGGTGTCGCGCCACCCTTGGGTGGTTGGGGGGTGTGGTGGCCCCCGCCACCCACTCACATGCACTATTAAAATTTTTTGATTTTATTTTATTTTTTTTCCCTCAAACACTTTTTAATATAAATTCTCTTTTTTTATTTTATAATATATATATATATATTCAAATAAACCCTTTGTCTATTAATATATATATATATATATTATATTTTTTATTTTTTTTTTACTGGTGAAATTTAATAAATAACCAGGACTGTATTTTCTTTTTTATAAAAAATAGTAAGCTATATTTTTTTTTAAATTAATTTCCAGCAATAATAAATAGGCCTAATTTCCTTTTCTTTCAAAGATTAAACCTTATAAGCCATATTTTCAACAATATTGACAATAAAATTATAAATAAAATAGGAGGGATATTTTCTTTTTTTCTCTTCCACATGCAAGATGATAAAAACAATAATAACCTAATTTTTAAATATAATTTATTCATTTTCTCAAGAAGAGTTTTCCTTGTTTCCTAGCATGCAAATTCACTCCTTTCAATTGTTTTCTTGCATATCTGATCAGGGTTTCAACATGCATCTGATGAAGACAAATTTCCTACAATTCAAGGTGAGCTAAACACAGATCTGAGGGTTTTCAAGCCAATTTCTCACATTAACAAAATTCTCATTCAAAGAGGAATTTTAGCTAAAAATGAAACCCTAAGGGCAATACTAAATAGAATCCTTCCATACGAAAACCCTTATGCCCAATTGGCATATAACACCCAAAAATAAAACCCTTATGCTCACAATCACATATCTGATAAGCAAACATGGAGGAAAACACAAATTGAAACCAAGAACACATGTTTCATCATTTTAATCAATAGAATCACCTAATACACAAATAGAGAAGATCAAGCAAAGGATCCTAGTTTTTAGATGCATAGAAGATAGGGATCCAAAAACTAGAATTGAAAAGCTCAAGATCCTACCTTAGTAACAGAAGAGATGATGAAACCCACAAATCCAAGCAAGATGTATTCCAAATCTAAGCAAACCTCCTCAAAATCCCAATCACCTGATTTCTCCTTCTCCCTGATTGTACAACCTTCAAAAAGGCCTCCAATACAAAGATATAGATAATCCAAGCAATTAGGTTTTCAAAAAGTGAAAAACCCTAAAGGAAAAATAAATTATCTAATTATTAATTATAATAGTTCCTTTATTTTCAATTTCACTTAAATCATGCAACATGAACTCAACTTTATAATATCAAAGCAAAGTGTTAAATTGAAAATGCATGAGATACTATTTGACTTAAATAAATCAATTAACCATGCAACTTAAGATGATATTCAATAATTCAACTATGCAAATTAATTATAATTAATTGAATTTAATATTTATTAAATCTCAATTATTTCAATCAAGACTTAATAATTAAATCAATTAATTAAATATAGGCATTTAATTAATATTTAATTATTAAATAGCCATATATTTCATATATCAATGTTTTACCCTATTACAGGTGCAATTATTAACATTAACATTTACCATGAAAATTTATTAAATAAATCAAGCTAAAAGCATCATCAAATCACCTGAAACCCATCTGAATAGATAATCAATTGAAACAGACAATCAACTGAAATAGAAACCCAACACACACAAACAGGCTCACGAATCCACGTCACTTGACAAATTCAAACACTAGGGTAGTCAATCAGATTCTTTGTCCATCAATAGGACAAAATAAGGGTTTATGGTATGGATTAGGACCTGAATACTATCTCCCCTCTCTTACCATTGAGATATTGTGATAGGGCACGCTCACTCCTGCCAATTCAAGGAAGACGTAGCCCGGTACCTGCAAACCTGTCATCACAAAGACGAGCATACATGCATATAATATAGCAAACAATGGTTGAGACTAGTTTATCATGTGGATCTCGCCGAAGCAAGTAACTACGACTCTGTCTCATACCATATCAAGCACGTCAAATAGTAATGCAAATCATATAAATGATCCATGTGCATATAAATCTAGGGTCAGTATTGTCAAAAAGCCATAATCAAAATGGCATCCTAACATATACATCAACATCATGAAATAACCATAAATCATATGCAAATAGGAGATATAACACTCTAAGCAATGAATCAATAACATACTGAAATGTGATACATAAATATCTTCTAAACCATCTAAAGTAAACCACACATACATAGAAAGGCCTAAAAGAGTTCGGCAACTGAACCAGAAAAGAAAACACAGAGGTGGGTATTACAGTCCATATGGTAAATGATCCATCTCACCGAAATGCATAGGTACTGGCCACTGCATTCGCCTAGTATATAGGATAAAAAAATGAAAAATATAGCTCAATCCATCAAACCAAGGAAGCATATAGAACCAAAAATAAATACCCCTACCCCCCATAATTCTAGTAGGGAGAGGTATAACAGATACACTGAGAGTCTGCCAAGAATAATTGCATGATGAAGAACATACAAGCAAAAAATAAAGTATGTGTCAAGGAGGATCAGTCACTGACACACATGAGGCTAATGTCATGGAAGGAACATTCACTTGACAAAGGTTCAAAAACCCCCCCCATGGCACTTTAGAATATAGTGTGAGTACAATTAGGTACAAAATGTGCAGGATCCCAAACATGCAAGATGACACTTTATCTCAGTGTGTTTCAAAAAAAGCTATAGAAAAATATGTATACAATATCTAGGAATAATTGAAAGCTAAAGAAACATATGTAACTTCTCTCAAGGAGTCACCCCATGCACAAAAAATGATCCTAGAACTTGAAACATCCAAGATATCCACCAGATTTTAAGAATGTAAAAAACTAAATAAAAAATACCTGGAGCAGATTCTCGTAATGAGACCCATACAAGTAGAAGGAGAACATAACCAGTTTTTTGAAGCCATGTGGAAGTCAAAAAATAGAGTCCATAGGAGAAAGATATAGTGACCAAAGTGCAAAATGGAACCCTAACTTTGACTGGAAAAAACCCTTGCAAGATGGGAAAATTAGATAACCAAACCTAAAAAATCAGATCGACCTTGGAACCATCTTTCTGTCGATATATTGTTTGGCAAAAAATGCCTCTGTTTGCTCAAGATACGAAGAAAAAACCACTAGGAGGTCAAAAACCAAATGAAGCTCGTGAAGCCTTAGCTAAAATTGGCGGAGCCCTACTAAACTGGTAATTTCATCCAAATCTGAACTGCCTCCAGATTTTTGGCCAAATTTGGCAGAAAAAAAAAAGAAAATTGTTTTTTTTTAATAAAAAAATGCATGTCCATTTTTTTCATTAAAGAAAAAATGAAACAAAAATTTCATATTATTTTTTAATTTTTAAAAAAATGGGGCTAGGCCCCGTGGCCTTACGCCAGCATGGCTCCCTTGGGGCCTGCGCGAATCCCTTGGGGCCCGCAGCCTTGGGGCCTGCAGGAACCCTTGGGGGCCCATAGCCGTGGGGCCAGTGGCCTTGGGGCCTATGGGCACCAAAAATAACAATTTTTTTTTTTATTTTTATTTTTTGCCTTTTTCACCTTTGCCTCAATTTTTGTGCCTAGAAAAAGGGCATGTACAAAACACATTTTTCTTAGATGGCAAATTTGCCCAAATATGACATGCATTATATGGAAATAGGGGTTTTTGGGTCGTTTGAGCACATCCCTGATGTCTGTTTGTACTCAAAGTGCTCCAAATAAAAAATCCCCTCCATATCTAAAGAAGAATCTTAGAAAAATTGAAAACCTCGGTGCTCCAGAAAATCTTCTAAAAACCTAAGAACGGGCTGCTCCAGCAAGGCTCTGATACCATGTTAGAATTCACCAAATTCATAAGCCAAGATCACTTGTAGAAAAATAACCTGTCACAAAGCAAAGAATGGAGACACAACTCAGAATGTCCAAGAAATATGAAATATCATTGAGAGAAAGAATTGAGGTAATTCCTGAGAGTGACTCAATAATTACAAAGTAATCAAACCTTATAAAGGAGATCAAAACCCTAAGAAGGGTGGAGAAACCTAGGTTGCATGAATAATTAATAAAAGAATCAATTATTGCATACCTAAAGTTTAGTTTAAGTGAACTAGAGATAAAAATGTGACTTTAATAATTAAATCAATAATGATTTAATTAATAAGTGAAAGGTGACTTCAATAATTAAATTAATAATGATTTAATTAATAAGTGAAAATACATTTTAAACTCTAATAGAAAACACTACAACTTAGCTTTGCTCCAATCACTTCACCAATTATGGCATTCAAAAACTCTAGTAGACAATCTTATACGCAATCTCATCACTACTTAGCATTAAATTTCAGCTTAGATGGCCACACATTCCGCCATTACTTTCACCTCATTTGAAATTTCATGGCCCAACGGTTTAGAAATTTTACTTTATCAAAGAAACCAGTTTAAAACCTGACCTTAGATCTCAGCAACTTCCTATTAAATCGTGTGGTCAAGACTAGTTGACGAAGACTAGCATCAACTTGGACACGTGTCCATCAGGCACAATTCCTTGAACACTAGATCATGATCATATTTTTCCTGAGGCTTTACGCTGAATATTGGATTAAGATCTAGTAAAATCTCCTTTAACTCTTTTAAAAACCCAGGCCCATTATCTCATTTATGATATGTGTCACAGAGGTGTAATTCCTTAATGATTAATCACCTTACATCTTTGGCTTGAGGCTTTATGCGAACCACACAATAAAATCTAACATGAATGTTTTTTTACTTTACTTTCAATGTTGAGCTGGACGCACTTGGTACATGTGGCGCAAAGGCACAATGCCTTAATGGTTAATCTAACTACATCTCTGGCCTGAGGCTATACGCACACTGTTGGATGAACTTTTAATTGTGTCACTTTTAATTTATCCTTTATTGTTGAGCTGGGCCTACCATATGCCATGTGTCACTTAGGCATGATTCCTTGAAGGTTAATCTAAGAGCATCTTGTGATTCAGGAATCATGCCAACTATAGGATTTATTAGAACTTGTCATTACTTTAGCCTTTTGCTAACTTTAAGAAAATAGGACCCACATTGTCAGAAGGATAGATGTCACACTGGTGCAATCCCTTGAATGTTAGATCAAATGCATCTTGAGGTGAAGGAAAATCCCTGATTTTTAGATTAAATAAAATTTGCATGCACTTTATATTAACCTTTTAACATATGTTGGACCTACCAAATACACGTGGCCTTCAGGTGCAATGCCTTGATGAGTAGATCCTGATCATCTTTCCGCTAAGGCTTTGCGTTGTCCATTGGATTAAAGTTGAGTTGCATGAAACATGATATTAAAATAAAAAATCTTGTGGGGCATCTTGACTTAGGATAAATAATTAAAGCACGAGGACTTAGAAAAATAAAAATATGACCCCGCTCGATGACAATATAAACACATGGGACTAAAAGAATTTAAGTGAGTGAAATAAAGCAACTCAGAATTATAACACATCCTAAAGACTTGGGGTTTTAGACCAATGAAACATACCTTAATGCAATACAACTATTGCTTATTCCATATATAACCCTACTCAGAGTTTGAAATGCATGACTTGGCAGTTAGGCTAAATAATTTTTTTGTAGTCCTAAGATGGAACTAATAACCTTTCATGAGAACAAGGATGCTTATTTTCCATATCAATGTCCTATTGGAAAGTGGTACATTTCTGGAGTGATATGATACACTTGAGGGTTTTCATTTATGGAAACACATCAAAAATGATGGTCACTTGAAGTTGTTCATAGTTTTGGATATATAGATAGAAAAATGACTAAGTACAGTAATCAGAAATACAGAGTATAGTGGTACAATTGGAAAGTGAAGATAGTAGATGATGCATGGGGCCATGTGAAATTAGACAAAGACATTTTACAATATGTATGACCTTCTGGTAAGGTTTCTTGAGTTTTGGTGATGATCACAGAGAGTTATAGTATTTTGAAGTCATACGAAGAAAGAGGAATAGAGATATAGAGCAGGCGAATAGTCACGATAATTGAGGGAGTATGTCATGGACTCCTGGTGTGCTAAGTTGGATTGTGATTGTGGATTTCCTATTCTTTGGTATTATAAGGTCACTGACATTGTATTTACTGTTTGAGGATATATTAATTCTATTTTTTAATGTATTAGAGAGCCAACTAAATGATGTACTACATACACACGCATACATATACATATATATATATACATACATACATATATACATATACATATACATATACATACATACATATATACATACATACATACATACATATATATATATATATATATATGTATGTATGTATATATATACATATACATACATATATATATATATATATATATATATATATATATATATAGAGAGAGAGAGAGAGAGAGAGAGAGAGAGACTTTTGTAAAGCAAGGTTTGTAAGTGATGAGATGATATGAAGTAGATGGAATGCATTGATGCATTGTGATGTAAGACATATGTGATCTACAACTAGAAATATCTAAGAATAGCTGATGCTTTTAATGTTCACTACTAAAAATTAATTATAACAAAACTATTCCTGATTGTAAGAGCAGTGTTCTCAGTATACCTTTAATAGGGTTTTGTATTCCCCTAACATAGAAATGTACTAATGTAATATTCAGCTCCTAATAGGGCCAGGTCTCCTAACAAGGACACTATACTTGTAGTGCATATTTGTGGGTACCATCCCCAATGGGGTTTTCCCTTGGCTAGGGTTTCCTCGACAACAATTGATGGTGTTATGAGTTATGTGTTGTGTGCTTATGTTATTTTAATTTTAGTAATTATATGGTTAAGTAGGAAATTATTAAGTTCATGTTTAAAGTGTTTTAATCATGATTCACACCCCTCTCAGTATTACTTAACCGTAATAATTGGTAGCAGAGCTTTTGGCCCTTGGAAGGAAAATGTAACAGATTAAGGGAGATCGAGATGGATTCTAAAATTTTGGAGGAAAACTTTGAATTAGAAATTGAAGATCTTGACAAAGCTAAAGCAGAGAATGGTGACTTGAAATTCAAATTGAGAAGAGAAGAAGGATTTATTAAGAAACTAAAAGAACAAATTGAAGTTTTGAGAAGTAAGAGACAATATATTACGGTTAAGATAAAAGAGGATTCAGACAATGATAATTTGGATCAAATAATGCAGCTTCAGCAAGAGAAAGATACCTTAAATCTTGATTATGAAACTAAAAGGAAACTAAGTGTGTGTAAAATAGTTCCCTACGCTAAACTCTTGAGGAGAGGATCATGCAAATTTAGATTTAACCCTTATCAATTATAGAATGATGATAAAATTAACTTAGATTTTGCTACAATAACATGTATACATAGAAAAATGAGAATGACACAATGATTTACCCTAGGGAAAACCTTTTGGTAAAAAACCCTAGCACTCTAAAACATGCACAATGTATTTATCACAATTGTTGTTGTTTACAATACACTTGCAATGCAAGTTCTTTCAGGAGATAATCGACACTTGAAGACAAATCCGGTAACATACCAACATACCAACAATACACTTACTTCTCTCTACAATTTGCAACCCAAAAAATGGTTATATCATGTGCTTCCCTTTTTAGAGCAACTTCCAAAGATAACCATATTAGGGTTTTACCATTGTCAAGAAAAATAGGAGCCCCACGCCTTGCATAAGAGTGTATAATACTCAACATAATCAGTTGCCACATGTCTTCACCCATCATCAAATCTTTCACAATTAGCTCTTACAAATATTAATGTCTGTCATAGGAATCCATCATAACCATTTCAGTCATCATTACCTTACACATTGTCCAAAGTGCCGACATTTGAAAAATAATCTCTATTCACCTAGACCAAGTTTCATCATCCTTGTCATCTTCCAAGTGGATTGAAAACACAACATGTCCACTCAACTAAATGATAGAACATATATCAAACTTAAATACATTATTTGCAAACAATTAAATACAAAACAAATAATATCAAATGTAAGGAAAAATACAAGGTTGAGACACCTTATTCCTAATAGAAACTACTTCACTGCAGATGGCTAAAGAGATTAGACAAGAAAAGGATGCTAAGAAAAAAATTAAAGAAACCTTGAAGGTTGCTAATATTCAGATAGGAAAAATGAAGACTGGACTTGAACACTACAGGGAAAAGTATCTAGAAATAGATAAATACAATCAAAACATTAAAGGAGAACTTGTTGAGGCAATACTGGAAAAATACAAGGACTCAATCTGTTTCATGGTTGAAACTGATTGTGTATTTTTTAGGCAGTTATACCTAGAAATAAATGGTGCTATCCACTAGGCTATGAGGTAAGATATGAAGTTATAATCATTAAATAAGAACACATTTTGGCTTCAGAAGTTGATTCATCAGAGTAGAGATAGGGAACCTATGAGGAGAAGTCAACAAAGATTAGAGAGGAACAAAATAGAGCATTAAGGAATAGGAAAATAGAAAATGTAGTAGATTATTTGATAACAAAGGTAGGAATATCCAAAGAGGAAATGAAATAAGTGAGGAAGAAGATGATAGAAAGAGCTTCTGGGTTGGCAAGCACTACTACTGCAATCCTCCCACCTCTAGAAGTTGTGCAGATAGTTAGTCCACTTTAAACTGTGATAGATGTAACTACACCCTCACCACCTTAGAAGACATTGAAAGAAGAGACAACAAAGATAGTACCTAGAAGAAACACAAGGTCCACTAAACTATTCTCACCTCTTAAGGAACATAGGATAGAAAATGAAGATAAGAAATTTGAAGAAAAGACTACTACTATGAGACAACATAGGAAGCCTAATATAAAAATGTTGGAGAAGAGGATTATTGAGAAAGGGAAGCTTGTTTGATTAACAAAATACTATGACATGTATGGGGCTTCTGACAAACTTCTGATTGAATACATAGTTATTAAACATTTACTTTTCTTTGAGAAGAACTTGTTAGAGATAAAAGGTAGTATACCTTAGGAATTGTAGGAGAAATTGGAGATAAATAAATAATTGGTACAAAAGGAAGATGAAGTGATTAGGGAACAATAAATTGAAGGCATTCTTCATGTTGTATTTGTTAAAGAAATGCAGAGGATATTTAATGAATTCAAACCCCTATTGAGAACCAAAAAAAGACTAGTAAAGATAATGGGAAGAAGATATGATGAAGTTATTAAGGAGACACAACATGCTATAGAAAAATTCTTAATGGGAAATCAAATTGAGGATATCTCACCACCTAAGGCTCCTAATAAAAAATCCATTGAGAAAGGAGAATCATCAAAGAAGGATGAAATAAATCTTGATAAACCAATCAACAAAGATGCTAGTCAGTTTGTAAGTACTGTGAAGAAACTAGAATTTTATGTGTTTGGTGTACCTATGTCATTGGACACTTCACAGGATGTGAATGAACCCTTTGTGAAGAATACATACATTGGAGGAATCAGTGATAAGGATATGATAGAGAAATAAATTTAGAAAGAAAACATTGATACAACAATGGAAGATACAATTATTAAGGTTGAAGAATCTTCACCTTTATTGTTGGCAAGTGGAGACAAGTCTTTGGGCACTAACATTGAGAACATGGATGAGGATGACTTGATGAAGTTGTCCTTCATCGCATTCAGTAAAGCTAAAGAAATATTTAAGCATAAAGGAAAGAAGAAGACCAAGGTAGTCTCAAGAGCACTTGACACTTTAAACAAACTACTTCCAACACCTATTGTTTTTCAGAGAAAAGATGATGTAGAGAACTTGAATAAGGCACTAGATTACTTTGACATTCACTATGAGTCTTTAGGGAAGATCGTAGAAGAGAAGAATGAAAAGAAATATCTCATGAAGAAATTGGATGAAGTGTGCAAGTCTATTTCTTGGGACTTGGGCATACTGAACAAGACCACATCAGAGGAAAAAGGTTGTGTCACACAAGGCAAGAAGCTATGCAATTATTGTATCAACCCTATCAGACATGTCAAAAACATTGAGGACATAGTAGTGAAGGATAAATATACTTTGGATAAGTTGATGGAAAATTGTGAGACCTCATCACAATCTTAATTGGAGTTAGATAGAGAGGTGTCCAATATTTTGGACAAACTATGTGTTCTTGATACTGAAAGAGGGAGAGTTATGGAAAGATTTGGTTTGATGAAGAGTCTAATCACTCCCAAGCTATCAATTCTTGAGGCCCATATCTCTGACATGGATAATACAACACATGCTCTTACAGAAAATATGCCTACTGACTTGAAGGCAACAATGACCTCTCCATTTGCATTGAATGGACTAATTCATGTAAGTCAAATTTTGGTTAAGACTTTGACAAAGGAAAAGAAGATCATGGAAGACTCTTTCCAAGATGTATTAAATACGGTTTAATTCTATGGTAAGCAGTAGTACAATTTTGATGTTTTCTACATTTTTGTATACCTTTTCTATTCATGTCAAAGAGATAGAAGAGAATAAAAATGAATATATGTAAAGAGAAGAAATGAAGAAAAGAGGAAAATGTATAGATATCTTTTCGGTATTGACACTTAGTCATTTTCCACTAAGTGTTGCCATCAATACCAAAGGGAGAGATTGTTGGAAAGTAGTACATTATTGGAGTGATATGATACACTTGAGGGTTGTCATTTATGGAAACATATAAGGAATGATGGTCACTTGAATTTGTTTATAGTTTTGGATATATAGATAGAAAAATGACTAAGTACAATAATAAAAAATATATAGTATAGCGATACAGTTTTGGACAGAAAAGACACTAGATGATGCATGGTCACATGAAATATTAGAGGAAGACATTTTGGAGTATGTATGACCTTCTGGTAAGGTCGCTTGAGTTTTGGTAATGATCATAGAGAGTTACAATATTTTGAAGTCATGCGAAGACAAAGGAACAAAGATACACAACATGTGAACAATTGCGATGATTGAAGGAGTATGTCATGGACTCCTTGCGTGCTAAGTTGGATTGTTTTTTTGGATTACCTACCCTTTAATAGTATAAGGTCACCAACTTTGTATTTACTCTTTGAGTATATATTAATTCTATTTTTTTAATGTATTAGAGAGTCGAGTGAATGATGTAATACACACACACACACACACACACACATATCTATATACACATACATATATATACATATATATATATACACACATATATATATACATATCTATATATGTATGTATATATATATGTATATATATGTATATATATATATATATCTATATATATACATATATATATAATACATATATAGATATATATATATATATGTATGTATATAT
>MU225127.1:3964987-3978419 GCA_018584345.1 Thuja plicata | reverse complement strand
AGCCATGGATGCAAGAAGAAGAAGAAAAGAAGAGAGAAGTTGCAATATCCAAGCTCAAGTGCTCAAATCCTCCTCCAAAATTGCTCTCCAAACCTGTAGCATAACAATACTATAATTATGGATGATCGATGATGATTGATTATCAAATGAGAAGGAGAGATTTCCTTATATAGGAAAGTGAACGGTTGAGATTAAGAGGCAAAAAGAATTGATCAATGGTTGAGATTAAGGGGCAAAAACTCACCACTTAGGAAGATGTGATGAAAAAGGGATTTTTATTTAATTTATTGCATTTTTCAACAAATAAAGTGCTTTAAGTGGGGATTTTTAATTATTTAATTAAAAGAGGGGTTTTCTTTTAATTAAATAAATTAGAAGAATTTTATTTAATTAAATGGGAGGAATTTAATTTAATTAAATAAGATGAATTTAATTAAAAGGGAGATTAAATCTTTTAATTAAATAAGAGGAATTTTATTTAATTAAAAGAGAGATTAAATCTTTTAATTAAAATAAAAATGATCAAACCTTAGGAAATATTGAAATAATTGAATTAATTACAATTTGATCAAGGAAATTGATTTAAATTGAAAATGTTTCAAAGCATTGATTCAAGAATTGATAAATTGATAAAATGATAAAATGGGGCCCAAAGTCTAGGCGACCATTTTAGGGTGCATACACATAGCACCTCATTGCTTATCATTTTTTGAACAAGATTACACGTCCATAAACCATCCTCAAAATCTCCCATTGCATATAGAGGTTTTGATTCAAAAATATCATGTTAAAAGAGTCCTCATTGATGGAGGAGCTGGTCTAAACATTTGTACCTTGAACTTAGTCAAAGCTTAAGGGTTATCTGATTCATCTATTGATCCAAAGAAAAAAGTCACTATAAAATCTTATGATGAGGAGGAAATCTCTTCTAAATGAATGGTGGTTTTTACCATTCAAGTGGGTCTAATCAAGAAAGATACCATTTGTCAAGTCCTTGACATGAAATTAACTTATACTATTTTATTGGGAAGACCATGGATTAATGAAATGCAAGTGGTGCCCTTGACCTATCATCAACGTATCAATTTTCCATACATGGGTGAAGAAATAACTATTGGAAGATATTCAAATCCCTTTCAATATTTCAATATGGTGCAACCTCTTCATGAGTTAATTATTCCACATAATAGAGAAGGAGTCATTCCTAGTTTCATCATTGAAGAAACCAAAGAACAAGGTCCTAATCCAACATTAAATACTACTTCTACTTCAAGTCCTAATGAAACTAACTTACCTACATCAACTAAAGGAAAAGAGAAAGTTAGTTTTGAAGGTGAAAGTTCCAATGAAAATTCAGTAAAAGTTTCTACACCAAGGGAAGAAACTTCAAGACCTTATAAGGATGAAAGAGAACAAACAAAAAAGGAAAACTATCAAAAGATGAGCGAGATGATGCATAACTTTGAAAAACAATGCAGAATAAATTCAAAAGGAGTGGGGGAATATTATGTATATATGGTGGAATCTAACTTGTTGGGAGCAAGCTCAGACATGTAAACATTAGAGGTATAAATCAATCAACTACACTAACATGTCTAAAAGCATACTACAAAAACAAGAGACTCCATCATAACCTCTGATGAGCTGAACAAGTGCACCCAATGCCTTATTGATTTTATCTTAAAGAACTTTGTGGGTGTGCTCTCCCAACACAATATACTAATCCCACTTGATGATTAAAGATGCAAGCTAAATGACTAAAATGAGTGAAGAAATCAAGAAACAAGTATTGAGAACTTGTCTCAAGCTCTCACCATGATGAAGATGTAAAGAACTACTATTTAGGATGATATGCAAGATATAAGATAAGAAACTAAATTCATTCCATTAACCCAAGATGTGATATCTAGATTATCAAAATGAACTAATGAGCATAAAACATAAATATGAACTAAGAATTATAGAGCTATTCTAGCATGATAACAATCCATAAAAGGGAGATGATTTGCTTTTAACAATGGCCTCTATTTATAGATTTTTTGGAGGAGAGAGAGGGCATGGATGAGGTGGAGCTTATGTGGCATCCACATAGGTGCCACATGAGGGACACATAAGCCATGCAAGAGGCCCACTTTTCTCACACATGTGTGAGAAACTTTAGATGTGATGGGTCAAAGTGTACTTAAAGTACACATGTGAAGGATCTTGTAAGAGGTGTAAGAGATTTGGGCCAATAGAACACTTTTAGAAAGTGTAAGAAGGTGTCATCATGGGTGTAAGAAACCTTGTTGGCACCAAATAAGGATTATTTGGAAAAGGTGATTTTTGGAAATTTGCTCACACATTTCCAAGCCAATTTTGCAGAAATTGTCAAGCCAATTATCAAGTTACTAAAGAAAGATGAAAAGTTCCAGTGGAATAAAGAAGCTCAATTAGCCTTTGAGAAAATAAAGCAAGTAGTACAAGAGGCCCCTATTTTAAAATCTCCAGATTATAGTAAGCCCTTTTCTTTTTTCTCATTTGCATCTTTTCATACTATTGTTGTTGTTTTACTACAGAAAGATGAGGAGGGATTTGTACATCCAATTGCATTCTTTAGAAAATCTCTCCAAGCTGCAGAGATGAACTATGAAATGATGGAAAATTAGGCATATGAATTGGTAAAAGTTGTTAAATCATTCAGACCCTACTTATTTTGTGCTAAAGATTTTACATATGAACCTCATTCAGCCGTAAAGGATATTCTTACCCAATCAGAAGTGATTGGTAAGAGATGTAAATGGATTAACAAAATTCAATAATTTAACCTATAAATCCATATTACTAAATTGGTTAGAGGATAGGGTTTATCAAAACTAATAACTAAAGAAAATCTATACTTGGTATAAGTAAAAAATATAGTGATGCAAGATTCAACAGTCACAAGTATTAAAAGACAACCATTCTATGTTGATATCATGTATTACCTAAAACATGCCAAGTGTCCTGAAATCATGTGTGATAATAAAAAGAGGAGTCTTAAGTTACAGGCTCAGAAGTACACCTTAGTTTAGGGAGATCTATATTAGAAAGATAGAAATGGTGTACTATTGTTATGTTTAGATAAAGACCAAGCTGAGAAAGTACTAATTGAAATGCATGTAGGAGTATGTGGTGGCCTTTTTTCTGCCAAGACCACTACCCATAAAATTCTGAGGGATGGATATTATTGGCCCAGTCTATTTAAAGATACTCATGCATTTTTCCAAAAATGTGAGCCTTGCTAGAGGTATCTCAAATAAATTGAAGTTCTCAGGTGCCCTATTGTTGAACATGTTGAAGCACCTTTTACAATATGGGGTATTGATTTTATTGGAGAATTTTCAGAAAAATCTAGTGGAGGACACAGTTTGATTCTTGTTTCCACTGACTATTTTAGAAAGTGGATTGAAGCTATTCCCACTAACAAGCAACAAGAAAAGTGATTACTAAGTTTTTCTAGAAAATATTTTAACCAGATTTGGTGTTCCTACCAAGCTAGTTATGGATAATGGTATGTGTTTCAGATATGATGAGATCAGGGATTTCTGCAATGAATATGGGATCATAATGTCTTATACATTCCCATATCATCCTCAGGCTAATGACCAGGTAGAATCCAACAATAAAAGCATTATGAATATTTTAAAGAAGACCTTAGAAAAGAACAAAAGAGCTTGGCATACAAAGTTGAAATTAGTTCTATAGGCTGAAAGGATAACATTGAAGAAAGCCACTGGTAAGTGACCATTTGAACTTGTGTATGGTATGTAGTCTAGGATGCCTATGAATAATCTATTACATGTATACAAGTTTATGAAAGAAGAAGAGATAGAAATATCTGACACAATGAAAGAAAAAATCATGCAACTCGTTGAAATTGATGAAATCAGAAGAGAGTGTGAGAAAGAGAATATAAAGCTGCAACAAAAAATGAAGTATCTTTTTGATAAAAGAGAAGGTTGTAGAAAATTTATACCTGGTGACCTTGTAATCTAATGGAATATAAGAGCAGAGGATAAAGGTAAGCATAAAAAGTTTGAGTCTTTATGGCTTGGTCCCTTTATTGTTTCTCAGAGCTTTGGTAAAGATTCCTATATCTTGAAAAACATGAATGAATAAGAATATGAATTGCCAGTGCATGGGTAGTTCTTGAATCCATTCTTTAGTTGAAAACTACAATTTTATGCACAATAAATACTTCTATATTATATATAAATATGTGTGTTTCTTTCATTCATGTGTTTCTTTCTGCAATAGGTTAGTCAGTGTATATTGAAGTGGTCTACAACCAGAGATTCTATGATTCTTGATATAAACTTGCATTTACACATCCTCAGATAGAGCCACTATTGGTTGTATTTTTTTAGTTTTGTAGTCTGCCTTGTAAAATTTTGAAATTCCCAGTCATTTCTATGCTCAAGAGTTGAAATTCCTATTTGAAAATGATTAAATACCTCTGCAAATAATTTTTTAAGCTATAAACCTAGTGAAAAATGCTAAAACCCCTAAGTCCTAGGTTTTCTTCTATTTGAAGATGGTAAAAAGCCAAAAATCTCATTCATGTTTCTATTTTTAAGTTACTTTTTTGTAACTTAAGTTCTAAAATTAAATCATGTGCTTTTAAGTTAGTCGCTTAGTCACGTAAAGCCAAGAGAATATTCCATTGTGTTTTGAGACTTAAAAAAAAGACTTTGTCGCGTTATCTCCTGATGAAAAGAATATACCTCACCAGATATGGAGATTTAGTGACAACCATCCATCTTAAGTCAGATCCAACGGTGATCAGGATATCTCATGATAAACTTTGCAGTTTGAAAATCATCTAGCGACACTGAGTTTCCATAGTCGCAAAGTCTCCTGAATAAACCTGAGTTAGATGTCAGTTTCAGTATTAGTATTGTCACCTAGTCGTGAAATAAATCAATGGTTAAGTTAAAGTTCATGAGACCCGGAGACAACCATTAGATGAAAGGAGATCCAACAATAATTGTGAGGTCATTGTAAAAGTTTGAAAAGTCAAAAGTGATATGGAAATTAGGAAACAAAAGGAGAATTAAGACACGTGTTCATCAGTCATGTAGTCTCTAATAAAAATTTAAAATGAAAAGTCCATCTGGTGACTTGGAGATAGTAGTCACGTAGTCTCATGAAGAATTAGGGTTTGCTTTGAAGATCTAGAGACTCAGCGCAAACCATTAGATGTAGATAAAAGGAAGATTAATAGTAGTTGGGTTATCTCCAAATGAAAATAATAAAGGTAAAAATATTGAGTGATTAAGAGATAAAATTCTTATTCATGTTGTCTCCAAATAAACTATGAGTCAAAAGATTTTCTCAGTGACGAAGAGATTGCACCGTCGCCAAATCTCCAGAGTAAACTATGGTAAAAGGGAAGTTAGTAGATGACTCAGTCACGGTGTCTTTGAAAGAATATGGGTTAAGTGAATTCATCTAGTGATAAGGAGATAAGCATTAATTAGGAGGTTGATCATGTGGTAGTCACTAAGTCTCAGTATGAAACCACGGTTAAGGGAAACATTTGGTGACAAAGAGATTACACAGTGGTGAGGTCGCTAGAAGCAGAATTAGAGTTAAAGTAAAGACTTTTCTTTGGCGCTAGGATGTACAAGTTCTAGCCAATAAGAATGAAGAGATTTATGACAAGTGTGTCAAAAAGTTATTGAGTTGTATGAAAAATATCCAATAAGATCAAAATTGGATCCTGTTTGAATATAATATGGTTTTTTTATCAAAAGAACTCATTCATATTTGATTTCCTGTCACTTTCAGAGGCTATGGCTAGAACAAGAATTGATTTCACAGAATGAGGAATTGAAGCCAGAAGTGATGGAATTGCAATTATGTGAATTATGCATTTATGATTCATAGATAAATAGGGGTTATTGTTAATCATTTCTTCTTACCAAGAGTTTATTTTTTTTAGAGCGAGAATTTGCTAAGTTATCAGTGTGTGCAGAAAACATAGTTTCTTGAATTTGCAGAGTGAAACAAGCCAATTTTTAGTCTAGAATTTGAGGAATTCAAGTGGTTATCAGTGCTCCAAAATAGATTGGGTGATTAACAGTTTAGAGTGTGTGATCTGGAGATATATTTTTCTAAATATTGGTGAGATAAATTGGAATAGAACAAGTGGACAATATGAGCTAGGCAATGAGCATAGCTTCTACCAGTAGAAGCAGTGGTGATGTTGATGATGACATGAAAGGGAAGGGGAATTATTCTAAAGAATTCATCTCTCTATTGCATGTATCAAGTCAAAATAGAAAGGTAAATGCTAATACTCTCATAGATGATTTGTATTATATTAGGGATGATAAAACTCCAGGTTTTTCTAGTTATTCCCTTTTTAATTACTTCTATAATAATAGTGATGAAGTTGTGCCAGTTTTGTACCCATGGACCTGTGGAATAGCTAAATTCATAGTCCATGACATCTTTATACATGCTGATTTTATTTTAGAAATGGACAATAGGTATGATTCCCTGACAAAGACTATAAAAAGGGATGATGGGAAAACCCTACTAACCCTAGATTGGAACTCATTCATGAAAGCATTCAATGTATATAATCCAATGGCCACATAGATAAATTTGAAGAGTTTAGAGAATAGGTATACAAGAGAGTCTGGCATTGCATCCAAATTGATTGAGGAACATTACATGCCAAGAAGAATGAAGAACTTTATAGCACCCATCCCAGGAACTGCTCCCTATTACTACAAAGACCTCAACTTCTATATGAAGTATATCTCCTATGCATTGTGCAAAGTTTTTTGGAAAGGATGGAGGGCCTGAGAGAATAACCTTAGATATCCTTATGATGGTCCTAGATATGCAGAGGGCTCATACCAGTACCAAATAATATTATATTCAGTATATAATTGAAAAAATGCATCAGAGATTTATTGATATCCAGAACAAGAAAAAAAAACCCAAGTTCATGCATTATTCCATTTTAATGCATTTGATTTTGTACTGCAACTTTCCTACCATGAATTTCCAATATTTGAGGCCTCAGAGGTTTCATCAAAATCAGACCAATCCCATTCACTTTTAGTTGAGAGTGTGGAACTACACCTCCAGAGAATAGGAATTATGTGCTTTCGAGAACTGGATAATATATCCGATACTCAAATGTTTAGGGGTAGATAATACTAGGCTAGTAGTAAAGGTGATGCAACTACTAAGGCCATGCTAGTATGTTGATAAGTGGCCAGGAGATCACAATTGGGGTGAATTCTATTATGAGAAGAATTTACATTGATCGGGGTGTATGGTTGCACTCACCCACCCCATGTTCTACCATTCCATGTGCCACCCAGGATTACAGCAATGGAATTTATCAGACAGTTAATTTTAATAGACAGGGAGCACTTGGCTCCTCACAGGAAGGGTACATTTACCCCAAGATAGTTGGATCTACAATTTTACAATTGGTAAAAGGAAGAAAAATCTAGTAAATAGTTTGATGAGCCACTATAGAATGAATGTAGCCCTCTATAGATATATAGACATAGAAGGCTTTATACTAAGTTCCAAAAATTTATTCACATCCACCATTCCTTACACAAAAGATCATGAGGAATGTATGGAAGAGGACCTCATTAGAAATATCTTGAAGGATGAGGAGGTCGATAAAAGGAAAGAAAAATTTAATCAATTGATGGATTTAGAAAGACAAGTAAAAAGAAAAGACATCTCTTTTGGGGGTTTCTTCCCAAATTTTGCATATTTAAAAAGGCTTGATGCCATGGTGGAATCCTATAATTTGTTGTATAATCAACTTGAAGATGCACTTGTATTGCCAGAAAATGGCCATAAAGGGCATTCATCATTAGAGTATGATGAAGATAGTGATGAGGAGTATTCAGTCCCTAACTTCCCTCCAGTAAATTAGGCATTTGTTGCAGAATAGGAAGCTAAGGGAGATAATATAATTGAGCTAACAGAGGTCCCAGAAACTGAGGTCACTAATGAGCCCCAACCAAAGAAAATAAGAATAGAAGTAGGGGATCCATCATAGAAGAAAGAGAAGAAAAAGGACAAAATTGGTGCTCTCATCACTAGAAATAAATCCTATGACCATCACCTAAGGAAGAAGATAAGAATAGGGAAGAATTTGCAAAAAGATGATGAAGAGGAAATAGAATTACCTCTTATGACATGCACTGATGAAAGATTTTTATATCAAGATCAATTTCTAAAGGATGATAATTTCATCAAAAGAAAAGAGCTCAAAGATTTTCTCATCTAGAATAAACAAAAGCAAGTTGGTGCACAACTACAATTGGTAGGTGGAGATCCAGTAACCAATGAGGCTTTGCAAATATTGTAGGATTATCATCCTGAATCAGAGCAAATCACTCTAGAGGAGGCTAGGCAAATGGTAAAATCCAGTAGAATGTTGTTGGTAGAAGTATGGGACTTGGCCTCCACATTCATCATAGATCAAATAAGGAAAAAACCTAATGTGAAGTTGTCATCAAAAATATAGGTTGGAGAGATGATCGGGGGATTTGGATATAATCCAAAGTCCCAGACCTTAGCAATGTGGAGCCTAGCTTTGAAAGATTAGAAGCCTTCATTGTTGAACATACAAGAAAAGATGGAAGGGGACAAGATCATCTGGTCTATCCAGAATATAGGAGACATGGAGATTCCCAAGTGCTCACCCATTTTTCACAGTTAAATGAAGCCAAGGCTATCCAAATTTATGAGATATTTAAGAAGCTGACAAGTGAAACTAGTGATATAGTCAAGAAAAGAGAGTTGGGACTGATCAAGATAAAGGCACAAGAGAAGTTAATAGAATAGTTAGTACAAAAACTACTTGATATGCCTGAGGTTGCCCCTGTAGCACCAAAAGAAGTACAAGATGTTGGGATCCAAACACATGAAATAGTCATACAACAATATAAATAGGGCAAGGAGTTAAGGAGCATAATAATGTTTTTTTGGGTGCACTAACATAAATTTTGTAGCATAGGGTAAATATACTAAAGGATAAGATTGATATAGATTATGGAGGCTATGGAAAATTTCTAGGCTTGCAAGTAGAAGTTAACAATTTTGTCCAAATTTTGAACCCATATTATGCAACATGGTTAGGGAGAATAGGATTGTTTGAAAGGTTGGCATCTTTACAACCACTTAGGTCAGACCTACCAGAGATAGTAACCCAGGTTGGGGTTGAAATAGAGTAGATAGGATCAACCTTCTCATTTTTCAAAGGAAACACTAATTAGATTGAGGCAAGATTAAAAATGTTTGGGCCTAACTATAATAGATTTGTGTCTCCAATCAGATCAAAGGACAATTAGATCAAGCCACTAGGAGTATGGGGCTCAAAATTTGACATTATTCTACCTAGTAAAGAGTTTTATGTTTCTGATAAGGGATAAATCGATATGGAAATATATAATAATATTTTTGATGAAGCAATTAAGGAAGAAACTGGTTGGAATAAATTCATCATAGATGTCAAGAGCATTACAAATTCCAGGTGGGAGAGATAGAAGAACCATTTGGAAAAAATACAAAGCTTTGAATGGCCAAAGGAAGAAGATGTTACAGCATGGGAAATATTAACAAAACCCAAGAAGAAAAATCTTGTCACTATTGACTTGGACATAATGGATGAAGAATAGGAGGACATATGGCACCTGCTCTTTGAGCACATGAAGGTTAGCTATCTTGAAGACTAGTGTAGGTTAGCCTATAATGGTGGTCACTAGATCTCGTTGCAAATATCAGATGCTATCCTAAACATATATAGACAAATCCACCAAAGATCACAATAAGACAAAGAGCAAATCATATCTTATTCTTCATTTTTTTCCATCCACCGCTTGGTTCTTTCTTGTCTTTTGTATTTTCTAGATTTTAGGGTTAGGTCTTAAAAACATCTGAACCTTGTTGCATCCTTACTTCTTAAGGATTCCAAGATGGTTTAAGCCTATATATAGAGCTTATTGTAACATTTTGAAAGATGATGGAATAGAATTACAAGGTAGACTACTAAAATTTGTCTAAGCCTCTGTACTTTTTTGTCTATCTGAATGTATTTGAAGCATTAAGACATTAATATAATATATTGCAATCTTTGATTTACATCTTGGTTGTCTATTTTCATTTCTGTTATAGTTCTTGTATGTTTAGTTGTAAGGCACTTAGACATACTAATCACAAGGTGGTTGTGTAGTCATTTGTGAGCTCCTTCAAGGAAGGATTAATTATTTCAAATGAACCCAGAGAACTTAGCATTAATTTAAGGATTTGATGATAGAGTTATAGAACTAGAGGACAATCTGTAAGGTATTTTATCTTTGTTGCAAGTATTTCATTAATCACCTTATTGTGGAATTATACCAAGATATTGACTCTATAGCCCAAAGGATTAGGCACTAGTTTATATTTTTTCAAGTAATTGTTCAATCATCTAGCATTTAAGAACAATTACTTAATTACATTACATTATAAGAAAGCATACATTCATAAGCAATTTTACTCACAGAGTATAAAATTCAAGTTTGTTGATTCCTTCAAGAGAGAATCAAATAGGTTGTCAGTCCTAAGTCATAAGAACTATAAAAGGAAGAAGGATGAGAATCCTTATTTCATTACTATTTGCTATTTTCAAAATACTAGTCTGGCTTATTAAGCTCTGTATCAGATTATTCATAGTCATTTGCATAGTTATCTACTTATTGATACAGTAAAAGGCATTCAACAAGATAGTAAGAAGACATAATCCACTATAAATTACTATAAAATTAGTAATCATTCAAAGGTAATACCTACCTGAGTCAGTGAATCTCAAAAAAGGAGGAGGTAATATTTTCCCCAAATATTATCAAAACCCTCATCAATTAGGTATTTCTCTTGCTTGAATCAATTATTTTAATTTGGGAGTCATAGAGTTAAAATAAAATTCAAGAATTTTGAGGTTCAGTAAGAAAAATCCCTAACAAAGGGTTTGACACACATTTTGGACTTACCACAAAAATTTAAGGAGGAGTGGATTCGATATGTCTTGATTCATTTTCACGATCAATTAATATGGCTAGATCAACTAATCAAGATCACCAAGGAGTTATTTCATTTGATCACAGATTTCTTAGTAGACTGAGAACCATGTATCCTAAGGCAAACATACACAAAGATGGTTGGAAAACTCAATAATTCCAAGAAAGATCATAATGAGATGATGATAGACAAAATTGAAGAGGAAGAGGTCCAATTTACAATAATGATTGTCAGTTACAAAGTCTACTAGTCAAGTCAGTTGAATAGTGTACCCTGCGGAGCTATTCACCCTGCTTACTAGATAGTAAAGGAAGGAACCAGATATGACCTAGCTAAGATGGTGAGATCATAGCTATTTTTCTAACCTAGAGATCAATCAGATTGATAAAAAGAAATCACTAAAGTTTGGATCACTTTTGGTATGTGTGTTCTTCTATGTTCACAATTTCTTCCTTGGAAAATGAGTGATAACATGGAAGATAGATAGACCAGATTTATACCAAATATATGAGTACATAGGTAAATTAGGTGATAACCAAAACAATGTTATGTGGGGATACTTTAAGGACTTTCAAGAGAAAATGCACAAAGGATATAGAATTCCCCCACATATTGTGGAGAAGTAAAAAGACACTATTTTTTTTCTTGTTGATACTCACACTTGCAAGATTCAAGTTGTAGATCCCATAACTTCATGGATATTGAAAATGGGATATGAAATTATTGAACAATTTTTAATCTTGAACATTGAAGCATTATTGAAGCTGTCGGTTACCAAAGAAGAAAAGAGGTATGGTACTTTTGAGGAGGCTTATGAAAGAATCACCTTGCAACTTAAAAAGCCAAGGATTGAAAGAAAAGAAAAGAAAAGAAAAGAAGATCATGATTTAGTTGGAAGAGAATTTTTTAATTGGGGAAGGTAGAAATTCCACAAGTGAGAGACAGAAGAGCATTCCAGATGCTTATGCTAAGAGGAAAAGGAAGCATGTAAAAACTCAAAGTAAGACTCTAGAACTACCATTGGTAGAAGAGTCTGGTATGGAAAAGAGTGATGAAGGTAAATCTTCTGACCCTATGCCACCTAAGGCATCTCAAAATATCAAGACAAAAACATCTGTAAAGAGAAAAAATCAAGGATAGACAAAGGCCTCTCCTAGAAAGAAGAAGAAGAAGAAGAAGAAGAAGAAGAAGAAGACAATGAGAAAACTGATTCAAAGAAGGAAATCACTGACATGGGGAAGTATGGAAAAAGAAAATTCAATATCCCTAAGAGTGGTACTGATGTTTCAAATGAAATAAAAGAACATGGAATGATAGGTAATATCACTAAATCTAAATTCTCTAAGTTATTTGATTAAGACAAGAAAACTATTGAAGATGCTATTGTATTTCAATTTCACAAATTCATCAGAATATCCAGTCAAATCAATAATCATATTGTTGATAAACTATATGAAGTAGTTAATGTTAGATGGGAGTCTAAAATTGAGACTGAAAAGTAAATAATAGAAAGGAAACTTCACTATACTATGACACATTTAACAATAAAGGAAGTAGTTGAAGCACTTGAAAAAAATAAAGTCAGATTTAGTATTGGTCATATGACTACAAAACTACTAGCTGGGAAGGAGGAAGAAGTTCATGAAGAGACAATGGTGATATGGAAAATGATATCTAGCATGCATTAACCATAGCTAATAGACACAATAGGTACATCTCAAGTAGATGATACTTTTACTTTGAAAGAGTTAATGGGAGCAGTGATTTTTTTAGTGCCTAATATTTGCCAATTGGCTAATTTTTGAAATTTAAGAATCCAAATTTGGCTAATAATTCAAGATTTAAGGTGATCTAAATCGCCAAAATTTTACAAAATTTTATTTTAGAAATATTTTAATCACCAAATAATTTATTTTATTAAAAATTTGAACTCAAATATTTGCCTAATATTTGATAGATGGTTGGATTCAATTCGCCTAAATTTTATCAGTTATTATAGAAATCTAAATTAATTCACCAATAATATATCATTACTGTTAGTTATAGTAGGGTTGTGTCACCAATATTAGTTGTCATGATTGATTTAAAATATAATCTAGTGATCTTCATTATATTCCATGAGGCAAAAATGTTACTATCTTATGTGTAACGCTTATCGAGGCTAAGATTTCCTTTGGATTGTTGATAAATCAATGACACTGAAGAAATTTTGGGTCCTATTATAATCATAAAAATAACGATACATTTATCTCGCACAATACAATGAGGATTATTTGATTATATTTTAAATAAATGGTAGCAACTAGATACTATATAGTTCCCTTAAACCCATCAAATATTTTCATAGTTAGCCTAATAATTTTCT
>MU225127.1:3917778-3964937 GCA_018584345.1 Thuja plicata | reverse complement strand
GCCAATATTTTCTACAAAAAAATTGTGATTAAAAAATATTCGCCAATACAAATAATTTGTTTTCCCAAAAAATTGAGAGATTCGCCAATAGGAATTATTTTTTTAAAAAATAAAATGAGAGATTCGCTAGGATTTTATATATTTTTCTAGAGTGGGTTTCTTAAAGTTATCCCTGAATAAGAGATGTGTTAGGTAGTATTCCAAATATAGTTACTCATATTGACCTAACAAAAAATTCAAGTGATGATGTTATGGTTTAAGAAAGCACTGAAAATCCCAACTCTCCTATGATTGGAGATGAAGCTGAAGATATTTCACTTCAGTCTCCACTTGATGTAAAGACTAATGAGATAAATGATGATGTAGTTGATGTTGAAACAAACAAGGTTGATGAGACAGAAAAGAGTAAGGAAATAGAATAGGTGACTGAGACCACATTTCAACCAAAGGACACAATAGAATAGGTAAAGGATATAAAACAAGGTGAAGCTAATTAAGAAAAACAAGATGAGCAACACAAGATCACACATGGATGGCTAAGACTTGAAGAGGGAATGAGGAGCCTGTAGGTAGGAAAACTGGTGTAATTTTGAATGGAATTCTTGAAAATGTTGATCATGTTGTTGCTGATGGGGTTACGAATGTTGTTACTGGTGAGGCTATGTTTAGAATTCATATTCTTGTGGCCAGTACCACTAGATGGAATCCACTTGGGCTTGGGTCATAGATTCTTGATTAGAAGGGTCAGAAGTCAACATAGTTTGTTGTTTTTGAGAGAAAAGAAAGGAAAAGATCTTCTGAAATTAGTGGGCCTCTTCCATAAATTGAATCTTCCAAGAAGGGACCTACCCATTCTACTAAAAAAATGACAAATGGTAGAGGTAAGTGGTCTACTTTATTTGGAGTCAAACCCTCTAGAAAATATTCTTTTACGGAAGTTAACATTGTCGCAAACCCATCTAAGGGAGAATTCTCTATCTTTATTCCCGATTCACTGATTGAATTCTCCATAACTTCAATGGAAATGACTCTGATTGGGAAATTTTGTAGGGGTGGACCTAATATTGAAGTAGTGAGGCAATTTTCCTAGAGAAAATGGTTCCTTATCGGACACATGGACATTGTTGCCATGTCCAAAGGTTTTCTCTCCTTCGAGTTTTCCAACAACATATATTTGTCCAAAATCTTGTGTGGTGGCCCTTGGATGGTTGCAATAATATCTCTAGTACTCTTTAGATGGGCTCCTAATCTTGACTCAATGATTTGGTATTTTTTGTGTCCACCCTAGTTTGGGTCAGATTTCTTGGCCTCTCTTTAGAATATTGGCATGAAGACATCCTGAGAGGGCTAGCTAGTTCATTCAGAGAGATTATTTCCATTCACCCTATGACTGCTTCTAGATCTAGATGTGCTTATGCCATAATTTGTGTGGAAATACTCCCAACAACTGACCTCCCACAAAGTATCAATATTATCTCAAAACTGAACAAATCAGCTCAGCCTATGGAGTTTGATTCTTTTAGTTTTGCCTGCTTCACCTGCAATAAATCTGGGCATAGGGAAAAGGACTATCCTATTAAAACCGAGAAAGCTAAGGTTGTGCCCAATAATTTTCATGATAAGATCTGGAAGGAAAAAATCTAGCCGAATCCCCCAACAACTATCTTTATGGTGGCAGGCTCTGAAGATAATAAAATAAAGATTTGTAGCCCTGCAGAATTCCCTCCTGTAGCTTCCCTTCCTTTGAAGCCTCAAGATTTGGATGAAGGCCACAGTACTGAGGTTTTAGCAAGAGTGATTGATTTGGAGCAGAAGGACCTTTTGGAGGAAGGTGAAATAGTGATCCCTCCTGAAATAATGAGAAGAAAGAAAAGTTGGGCAGACTTAATGGAGGAGTTAATGCTCTTTTTAGATAGGGGAGATGACCTTTGGACTGAGGTAGTCCACAATAAAAATGAAGAGGAAGGTAAATCTGACTTGAAATGTGGAATTCCCCAAGGAGGAGTCATCGCTAGAGAAATGAGAGAAGATGTAGGAATGCCTAAATATCCTAGGGGTAGAAGAACTGACAAATTCATGAGAGAATAAGAAAGTAAACAAAGTATTGCAGATGGGCGCCCATGTACCATCCAGGACATCTTCTCTCAAGGTAAGAAATGAAGGTCATATCTTGGAATATTAGGGGTTTAAATAGCCCCCATAAGAAGGATCTTCTCAGAAATTTTTTTCGAGACCATAAGCCAAATATTATCCTCATTCAGGAAACTAAAATGGCTAGACACAAAGTTGAAAAAATAAAAGTTTTTAAGAATTCTGGTGTCATTGGTTGCAGTTCTGAAGTGCCTCTAGGGGTATGCCATCCTTTTGAAATCTAAATACTATTAATGGTGAAATTATTAAATCTAAAGGAAACATCTCCTTTATCAGATTTAATCATATTAGAGATGGCTTTAGTTGGGTGCTCTCAAATATTTATGTGCCTAAATCTAAAAGTGGCAAGGACAAATTTTGGAGATGCTTGGAAACTGAAAGAAGTAACTTTATTAATGATAGTTGGATGGTGGTTGGAGACTTCGTTACCCCTCTCGGTGACTTAGATAAATTTGGAGGAGTCTCTTCTTAGTATGATAGCATCTTGGCACTTATTAAATTCATTAATAACCAACAACTTTTGGGTCTTGAACTCAGAGGTGGCACATATACCTTGTCTAACCGTAGAATTGGGGATGATCTCATCCAAGTTTAGCAATATAGGGCTCTGATATCTATCGACTTACTTCTCAACTATGCTTTTTATCTATCAAATTTGCATCATATTGGCTCTGATCACTCTCCTATCTCTCTCTCGGCCAACGATACCTCTGGTAAATAGAAATCTCCTTTTAGATTTGAAAAATTGTGGATGGAACACCCAGATTTGGAAAGGAACATTGCAGTCTAGTGGGATATTCATGTGGAGGGAATGACTATGTTTAGAGCTGTCCAAAAACTTAAGAGAATTAAAAATAAGGTCAAAACTTGGAATAAATAGGTCTTTGGGGATATCTTCAAGGCTAAAATTGCAATCCAATCTGACCTCCAAGATATCCAAGATATCATTCAGGAGGAAGGTCTTTCTGAGGAGAATAAACTAAAGGAAAATAAGAGTCAGGCAGATTACCACAACATCATCTCTAAAGAAGAAGTGTTCTAGAGGAAAAGGTCTAGGTATCTCTCGCTAAAAGCTAGGAATAAGAACACTCATTTCTTCCACATGAAAACTCAAAACATAAAGCAGGTAAAAGAATTGATTACCTTAACAGAAACCAGAGGAAGTTGGAGAATGAAGAAAAAATTAAGAAAGAAATTTAAGGGAGCCTTCTATGATATTTTCACTAAGGACCCCTCTCTCTCCGTGGATAACTAGGCTAAACTTCTAGATGTTATCCCCAACCTCATTGATAAGGAGATAAATGATATGTTGTGTAAAATCCCTTATAATAAGGAGATTAAAGAGATTCCATTCTCCTTTGAAGGTGATAAATATCCTAGTCTAGATGACTTCCCTTCCTTCCTTTTCAAATCCTTCTAGCACATTGTGAAAAAATATGTCTCAGCTGAGGTGAAAGAATTTGTTGGGCATAGTTCTCTGTCAAAAGAAGCTAACTCTACTTATTTGTGCTTATTCCTAAGACTTCTGGTGCTGATTTGGTGGATAGCTTCAGGTCAATCAGTCTATGTAATACTTTCTATAGTATTGTCTCAAAAGTCCTCACTATTATAATTCTTTCTATCCTCGCCTCTATTATTTCCCCCCAGCAGAATGGTTTTGTGTCGGCTAGACAGATTCTGGACTCCATTATGATTGTTCTTGAAAATATCCACTTGTTGGAGGCATCTAAGAAAAAAGGATTCCTTATGAAGGTGGACCTTTCTAAATCTTACGACAGGGTGGACTAGGCCTTCCTTTGTAAATTTTTGGCAGCTTTTGGTTTTCTTGGGAAAACTATTAACCTTATCCATCTTTTGATTTCCTCTCCTTCTATCATTGTTTTGGTGAATGGATCTACTTCTAACTTCTTCTCCCCCTCTAGGGGCCTTCACCAAGGAGATCCTATCTCCCCCATTCTATTTTCTATTATGTCAAAAATCCTGGGGAGATTATTTCTATCTTGGTTCAATCTGGATCATTGCAGGGTCTCCTCATGTCCTCTAGCTACCAGTCCTACTCTCACAAAGAGTTTGTGGATGAAAATGTTCTCATGGGGACCTATTCTATCAAGGAAGATAGAATTTTTAATTAGTCTCTTGACACTTACTCTTTTTCTATGGGGCATCTTATCAACTAACAGAAAAGCTCTTTTTTTTTTGTTAATGCTCCTCTTCATAGATAGTAGAAAGTGGCTGCCATCCTGGGATGTAAGATCTCTCCCTTCCCCTCTATCTACCTAGGCCTCCCACTAGGTTTGAAACCATTGGAGTCCTTCTAGAATGATATCATAGACATATTTAATTGAAAAATTTATGGATGGAAAGGATCTCTTCTCAGCCAAGATGGAAAGGTCCTACTCCTTAAAGCTTCCCTCTAGAATCTCCCTTTGTATGCTCTTAGTCAGTTTCATATCCCCCCAAAGTATGTTGATTCTATTGAGAAATTGTAAAAGAGATTTTTGTGGTCAGGAACTAAGGAAAAGAATAGGCTCCACCTTGTGGCATGGGATAATGTGTGTAAACCTCTTAATAATGGAGGCCTTGGCATCAGAAAAATCAAAGAGGTTAATCAAGCTTTGTTGGAAAAATAGATCAGGAGAATCTTTGATGAAGAGAAAGAATGGAATAGAATTATCAAATCTAAATACCTCTATGATTCTCCTAGTTTAGGTGACTTCTTTTCTTTTCCTATCAATATGCATGGATCCTTTATTTGGAACAATGTTCTAAAAGATAAATCCCTTGTGGCTAAAGGTGCTGGATGGAAGGTTGGAAATGACACTAAAATCAAATTTTGGGAGGAAACTTGGATCAAAGAGAAACCTTTCATTTAGTATGTTGAATTTACCCATCTTGCCCAAACTTGTCTCACTAGGTTTGGTAGGCAAGTTGTTGATTACTAGAGGGATCACAATGTTGGAATTACTGGGGTGATGTACTGAGAGGGGAGGGGTGAATCAGTACCTCTAAAACTTTTTATGTGATTGTCCCATTAACCTTTGTGTCATCAGATTTATATATTCACCTATCTATATGTTCATCTTTCTTTATGTATGTGAAATCATAACATAAGTTATTTACATGTGTAAACATTCAAGAAACATACATGAAAGTAAATAACACATAACACAAGATATGATATCATAGGAAACTCATGTTAGGAATCAAAGGTTGCGGTGGGGATGTCTACCCACAAAACTTCACTATCTACAGATAAGAAGGGAGCCAGTTAAGGCTTAAAATTTGATCACTTTTGATGATCTACCCTATTATAAGTATTAGAGTGGAGACCTATTAGGATCTAATTTGTTTGAAGATTTAGCAACACCTTTAGGTGTGCACTCTATTAAGAGATTTATCAAGAATTGTTAAGTCCACCTGCTACAAAAGTATTTTTAATGTGATACACTTGTTAGAATGCAATCTACATTATAAATGTTAATCTGATAGTATATTCAATCTCTAATTTCTGATAATAGATCCTATCAAGCTTACAATGTATATGTAATCACCTTGAGTGATTTAATGATACCTTGTCTTTGCTCATCGGTAGCCTTCTCTATGTTCTTGAGAACTGATATGATCTATTTCTAAACTTTGCATGAGTTCACTTCTACTACTTAGATTCTCTCCATGGATACAATCATTTATCAACTCATTTTTTATTACACATGATTGAACATTTATATATACTAGTTTCTAGGTCTATTCTTGATTCATGCTTTTCAAATTTAACACTAGATTCAAGGTTTACAACTTGACCTTGATCTTTAGTTAGTTATGTTTTAGATCCATTAGGATGCTTTGAAACATTTACAATATACTTTCTTGACCCTCAAGTAATCTTTTAAAACAAATTAAAATCCTATAAATAGAGTTACAATGTTTTATCTGACATGGAAAGTCAAATCTACTTTTTGCAGTTTATGTAACTGACTGTCAGTTCTGATGGTTAGGCTGCTCTGTCAGTCTGTCAATTTTCTTTCATTCTTTTTTTTTTTGTCCTTCTCCTCCGTCAGTGTCCCTATATTGAATTGTTCACTGAGTTCCTTTCCTTTTCTACTCTGTCGACGATGTTCACAAAACTGTACTGTCAGTTTAGTGATTTTGGATCCGTTAGTGATGTACCAAAAACTATTTTGTCACTAATGTCCTTTATGCTTTGTTGTCGATTCAACACTTCACAGTGTTCATCGAGCAATTCTATACTTAGCAATTTTATGAAAAGCATTGTCATATCATCGGTTATGCAGTGTGTTGTTCATCAGGTATGCCTATACTGATGACCTTTATCATGTTTTTCACTTAAGTATACTAATGGAAAAACTTAATGTCATCAATCTCCCCCTTTGACATTAGTATCAAAAATTGATATGTGCAGCATACTTAATGTATTAGTATGTACACCTATGTATACTTCATCCTTTGTCTTTTTCTTTAGTCATGAAATGACTCCCCCTATGCATATGCCGATAAGTGTAAGTTTATGTACATATGATTCCCTTCCTTTTTTTTTTGATATTTGATATATTGTACATATCTAATTTTTTTTTACATACAACATACATATATTTTTCTCCTTTTTTCTAATGTATAGTATATTGTACATATGTACTATTCATTCCTCATTTTTTGATAATAAAGGCAAAGGTACTTACAAATTTTCAAAAATGTGTGAGTGTGAGGCTTTGATTTCCTCCATCATCTTCTCCCATTTATCCTTTAAATTTTCTAGAGCCATGTGCTCAAGTGATATCCTCACATTCATATCGTAGATGCTGTCTACCATAGACATCTTTGGGGTTGAGATCAGATTCCTTGCATCTGTAATGTGTTGTTGCAGAGTGGTGAGGTTTGGCAATATGTGAGCTTGCAGCTTGGTAACCTCATTTTGAAACTATGTCTATGCATCCCATATATCTTATCTTAACCTATTTACCTCTGTGATCTTATCATGATGCAATTTTATTGTATTTGCATTAGAGGTTAAACTTTGTGCTCTCGTTGTCAGATCTGAGTCTAGCTGGGACAAATTTTTACTATTTTCTTTGGAGAAATTTTCAAGTGTGCACATTGGTTGAACTAAGGTGATAGCTTATGCAATCATAGGTTCTAATTGACTTGCTAATTCAGAGAGCTTACCTTGTTCTCTTCCACTTCTTAGCTGATCTTCTCAACTAGTTTGTGTTGATACTTCTTCTCTGCCCATTCTTCCATTGCCTACTCTGCATCTATACTCTGAGTGGTGATGTTGTCAGTAAGAACTGCAATTTTCTCCATGAATGATATGCCATCTTAAACTTTTGTATTAGGAACAAGTTGATGTAGTATATCCCTTGCTTTTTCAAGTGCTTGAGCTTCCCTATGTTCCTTTTTCATTTTTTCTTGTATATCTTTTCTTTGACACATCACTCCAAACTTTTGAAGTGTTTCAGTATCTAAAGTAGATACATCCCACTTGGGAATTTCAATTACCTCATCAAGTGTTATAGCCAAGATGTCTTTCTTCATTACTTTCTTCTTCTTCTTTGGTTGAGAGATAGATTGGTGAACTACCATTTGTAGACCTTGAGATGAAGCTTCTTGTTGTTTCTGTTTAGAGTCCACATGTTGGTTGTGTGAAGACATCTCTTCATTGGCCTTGGGTGTATCAAAAAAAATTTATTCTTTTTCCTTCATGATGTCATCTTTCTTAAATTTTTCACTCTTTTCTTTCTCTTCATCCTTTCTCAATGTATCATCTTTTTTAATATCTAATCCTTTGTCTTTTTCAGTAGACAACTCTTTCTGAGCGTTGGTTGCATCCTTCAACTCTGTGTCTATATCTTTTTGAGTGTCTAATGCATCTTTATTTTTGTCATTACCCATGTTCTCGGGTATGTTATCATTTTTCTTAGATGATTTCTCCTGACTTGAATCAATATCAATATCTTCTATCAATATTTTAATGTTGGTCAGTGTATTTACCTCTGTAGTGTTATTAAGTGTCTCTTGTCCGTTAGTTTTACCTTATGCAATAGTGATATCTTCATCTTTGTGTACCTCTTATGTAGGGTCTTTTCCTATAATGTCATTAAAAATATTATCCAGCCATGTTTCATTATTGACATCTTCATTTATGTTACCTTTTATTGTCAATTCTTCTTTGGTAACTTCTGCTTCATCATCTAAGTCAATATGAGTTGGTCTTTGTGGAAGTTGGCTTTCCTCACTCTGAGTTTTGTCAAGAGTAGTGTCAGGCCATAACTCATCTACAACTTTAGTATGTTTGTGGCCTACTGCCTTAGTCTCTTCTTTGTCCAATTCCACTGATGAATCATCCTGTACATCTTTAATGATGATGTGTTCTTTCTCTGGGCTAGCTTCCTTAGTGGTCTTGTTGAGTATCTTGCACCACTTCTTAGTGCTTTTCTGATTCAGCTCATCTAGCTTCCCTTTGAGAAATTTGTATGCTCTCATTTTGGGTGAGAGCTCATTTTCATACTTATCCAACATTTCATGTATCTCTTCCTTCTTTGAATCAGAAGGCATAAGAGTAATAAGTACTTTTTCTCTTATCTCCTTTTCTGTATGAAGTGCAAATGTCCATCTTGTAGACAATCTCTTTGATAGTTCCTTGGGTACATCATATTCCGAGAATTAAAGTGGAACATAATGGTGTTTGCACATTTTATCTATTATAGCATCTTCAATTTTTTTTTGATCCTCTAGACCAAATTTCAACCATTTCCTAATGTTAGGATCAGAAATAGACAATGATTTTGAAATGTTCTTACATATTTCATCAATGGTCTTTGGAATCAAGGGTTCTTTCCCTTTTTGAACTTCTATGTCAGCTTCATCCATAGTCGAGTCTTATAGATCTTCTCTAGTTCTATTCAACTTCCTCCTTTTGATATATTTCCCCTTTGGTGAGACTAGTTTCCTTTTTTAGGTTCTCACTTTTCCTTTCTTTAATAGTGAAGGAGTTGCTTCCTTTGTTGTTTTGCTTCTTGTCCTTGAAGTAGCAGTTGTTCTTGATTTTGTAGGTGGAGGAGGAGGAGGTGGTGAATTTTACTATGTGGCCTCTGAATCACTCTTTTCTATATCTTCACCGATGGGTGACTAGCCCTAGGTTTCTTCCTTCTTGCCTTCTGTTTCCTCTTCACCTTCTTCAGCAACTGCAAATTTCTTCGTTAAGTTTTTAACCATTTTGTTCTTCTTGTTTACAATTTTCTTGACAACAAGATCTAACTTGATTTTTGGTTTGGCTTCTTCATAAGTGTCAAATCTTGGTTTCTTGTTGTCCCTGCTTCATTCAATAGTGCCTGGATGCACTTATTAGCTTGTCCTATTTTGATCTCATAATCTAATGGTGACAACCAAGATTTTCTAGGTACTACTTGTTTGATATAGGTGAAATCAGTATCTACCATAAAACATATGTTATCATTGTGTTCTTCTATCAAACTCTTAGGTATCCTTGTTCTAGCTTGCATCTTTTCCTTAAATCCTTTGAAATACTCATTCATTAGGTCATCAAAATCTGTACCTAATGATTCTATGTGCTCACATATCTGTATGGTGACTAGTTGTCTTATGTCCCATACTATTTTGCCTATGGAAGGAAAGTATTCTTCAAAGTAAAAGAATATGCACATAATAAGAGAACCAAACGTACAAGTGTTTGTCCTTGATGATCTTATGGTGTTCATGTTCTCTTCAAGTTAATTATCAATATTTTTGCAAGATCCATCTTCTTTCCTTCTTTGAGGATCTTGTAGGTTGTGCTCATAGCAGTGCTTTCTAAGTTGTTCATTCTACTGGCCTGAAAGATTTAATATCCTATCACACATGCACCAAACTTAAGTTCCTTGTCGGTGATGGTGTTAACCTTGAGACCTCTTTTGTCTGATTTTGCACCTGTCAACTTTTCTACTTCCTTCAAGGATGGGTGCTTGTGACCTTTTGGCTTGTCGATTGTGGGATATCCAATAATCACATGAATAACATCTTTTGTTATCGGTTTAGGCTCATCAAGCCATAATTTCTAGTTATGCAATCTTCTAAGAACTATCTTTATCCATTCAATCTTAAAAACCCTAGGAAAATGTAATGCATTTGTCAGACCTTTCACTTCCAGATGCTTGTGCTCTTCTTTTAGGTTTCTAGTTTCATCACATAATGCCTTATAGGAATTATATAGATCTAGATCTTCCAATTCCAAGATCTTGCAATGTATATAGGACCTTACGTCCTCTACCAGCAAAACCCTAGGTGGGATTCTAGAGAATGCTCCAAAATCATCAGGTTGCAATGCAATTTCTTGGTGTAACTTGTATTTAGGTTCAACACAAGTACTATTGCTAATAAGATTGATTATTTTCTTCTTATCCTCTTTCATTTTTTTGTTCTAGAAGTAGATGCCATCATATTTTGAAATTTAGGGCTTTCCATAACTTAAACAGTGTGGTCGGTGATTGTAGGCACTTACTAAATCTATGTGATCACTTGTGAATCTTTTGAGTTAGGTTGGAATCTTGCTAAGGTCGCACTCCAATCTGCTCTTCAATCGCTCTGCTTTCTTGCTCAAAAATTGCAGGTGCGAAATGATTTCTTTCATCATGCTTTTATAACTTTTGTGCCCTAAGTTGTCATTAATGCCCAACAACTCATCAGTATACAAAGACTAAGTTCATCAGTTGAGGCATAAATAACATTGTCGGTAAAAATGGCAATGACAACTTCTGTTAGCTCAAAGATAACTGATGTCTGTCAGTTACACCTAGTGACTTGGATTTTGTGTAATGCCTGATGCATTTCGGTAAGTAGTGTCAAATTTACTATGTGTGTTCACTGATGATTATTTGTACCCTTTTACCGATGGAATTGTTTTTATATTTTCAATAAAATTACAAGTAACAATATAGTGCATCTTCAATGATGCTAATTTGTCAATATAATCAACATGTAATGGAACTGATGCATAATATAACTTGTCATAATGTACTTCCATACTTACTTGTGCAGCTTAGTTGGGAATAATGATGCCACTAGATCCATTGGATGGGGTGTCATCATTAACATTGCTTGTTCCAACATCTTCAGTGTTTGTAGCTTTTTTCTACATCTTATTTCTCATCTTCTTGATGTCATCAATGGTATTTCCATTGGGATAAGTGCTTGTGTCATTCACTTGGTCTTTGCAATCTTTTATCACATATCCAACCTTATGACAATGTAAACATGCCATACTAGGATTCATCCATCCTCTTGGTCTTCTAGTCCATTTTCTCATATAGTTGGTAGAAATATGACCATACCTTCTACATTTTGTGCAGTTTACCCATGTGTTATATTCCCAAACATATGAGTTACCGATTCTTGTCAGTTTGTAGCCATTATCAGGTTCTTTTGGTGTTCATGCTTTCTTATTCTTTTTTCAGCACTCATGATGTGTATGTCCATTCATTTTGTAGGTAGGATAGTACTTGTCCATGTAGGTTTCCTTCTTTGGATTTGTTACCTTGGATTTGGATTCATGTGCCTTGTGTCCTTTCTTGTGACATTTATAACAATTATCAGTGAAAGTAGATTGTGATTGAGGAATACCTTTCATTTTGTTTTTGCAAATATTTGAGGTGTGGCCTGGTTTTCCATAGGGATTGCATGACATCTTCTTGGTTCTTGGAGTTGCATAAACATTCCTTTGATATGATTTATTAGATTATTCTCCATTGTCGATGTACCCTATACCTGTGTATTTGTTGACTCTTCTTTGTCCATCAAGGAAATCATCCATTCTTTTATTGCTATCTTCAACTTTCTTGATTAATTCATTGTGTTGATTCTGAATTCTAACTTCATGTTTTAGCTTCTCATTCTCTTCTTTTAGCTCACCGATGATCTATATTCTATCAATGAGTTCAGTATTTAATCTATTTTCCTCTTGACTCATTAGAATGATCTGATTGGTAATCTCATGGTGATGATCAGTAAGTCTTTGAATCTCTGATTATTTTTCTTATAGCTTCTTTGTGATTTTCCTCCTATCATGAATAGCCAATGTTCTCTCTGATTCACCTTTTCTTGAATCATTTATGACATCAATCATTTTTACCATCTGAGTCTCTTGACCAATTTGCAGCATCTTGATTTGCTCTGTCAGATGTAGATTGACTTCTTGTAGACTTGTAATCTCTTGTACTGATGTGTCTGATACTTTGCTTGTTGTGGATTCAACTAAGTTGCAGTAATCTGGGATCTCCTCTTCTTGATAATATTTCTCATTAAGCTTAGTTTCCATAATCTTTCTTTCATCAAGCAACTTTATCATGCTTACTCTTGCCTCTTTGTAATGCTCATAGTAAATCTAAATTTGTAACTGCTCATTCTCAATAGTCTTGTCTAGTCTGTACTTTTCCATTGTCTTGATCTTTTCTCTTAAGTCTTTAAGCTTTACAAGAAAGAGACTTAGCTCTGATACCAATTATTGGAATTACTAGAATGATGTACTAAGAGGGGAGGGGTGAATCAGTACCTATAAATTTTTTTATGTGATTGGCCCATTAACCTTTGTGTCATCAGATTTGTATATTCACCTATCTATCTGTTCATCTTTATTTATGTATCTAAAATCATAACATAATTTATTTACATGAGTAAACATTAAAGAAACATACATGAAATTAAATAACACATAACACAAGATATCATATCACAAAAAAATCCTGTTAGGAAGTAAAAACTACGGTGGGGATGTCTACCCACAAAACTTCACTATCTACAAATAAGAAGGAAGCCGGTTAAGGCTTACAATTTGATCACTTCTGATGATCTACCTTGTTAGGATTATTAGAGTGGAGACCTGTTAGGATCTACTTTGTTTGAAGCTTTAGCAACACCATTAGGTGTGCACCCTATTAAGAGATTTATCAAGAAGTGTTAAGTCCACCTTCTACAAAAGGATTTCTGATGTGATGCACTTGTTAGAATGAAATCTACATTATAAATGTTGATATGATAGTATATGAAATCTCTAATTTTAGATAACAGATCCTATAAAGCTTAAAATATATATGTAATCACCTTGAGTAATTAAATGATACCTTGTCTCTGCTCGTCGATAGCCTTCTTTGTGTTCTTGAGAACTGATATGATTTGTTTCTGAACTTTGCATGAATTCACTTTTGCTTCTTAGATTCTCTTCATGGCTACAATAATTTATCAACTCATTTTTTATTACAAATGATTGAACATCTATATATACTAGTTTCTAGGTCCATTCTCGATTCATGCTTTTCAAATTTAACTCTAGATTCAAGGTTTACAACTTGACCTTGATCTTTAGCTAGTTATGTTTTAGATCCATTAGGGTGCTTTAAAACATTTATAATATACTTGCTTGACCCTCAATTAAGTTTTAAAAAAAATTAAAATCCTATAAATAGAGTTATATTGTTTTATCTAACATGGAAAGTCAGATTCACTTTTTGCTGGTTCTGTAACTGACTGTCGATTCTGATAGTTGGGCTACTCTGTCAGTCTATCAGTTTTCCTTCATTCTTTTCTCTAGCGATCTTCTACTCTATCAGTGTCCCTATATTGAATTTTTCACCAGGTTCCTTTCCTTTTCTTCTCTGTTGGTGATGTTCACAAAAATGTACCTTTGGTTTAGTGATTTTGGATCCGTCGGCGATGTACCAAATTTTTTTTTGTCGGTGATCTCCTTTATGCTTTGTCATAAATTCAATACTTGATAGTGTTCATTGGGAAATTCTATACTTAGCACTTTTATGACAAGTATTTTCATCTCGTCAGTTATGCAATGTGTTGTCCGTCGGGTATGCCTATACTAATGACCTTTATCATGTTTTTCACTTAAGTATACTAATGAAAAAAACACAAGTGGGTCCAACTCAGTGAATTTTCCCTGGACCTCAAAGATATTGATCTTAATTTGATCCCTTGGGAGGTTAAGGATACTGGGGAGGACCAGTTGATCTAGTCCCCCAACTCAAGTTTTAGGTTCTTTGTTTCCTCGGCTTACTCCATCTCTTTCAATTAGGAATTTTCTCCCTATTGGGCTAAGGTTTGGACCCCCTCTCTCATCCCTAAGATTAACATAGTTTACTGGTTGTTTGTCCAGGATAACATTCTCTCTAAATAAAATCTTTCTAAGAGAGGTTGGATGCTTCCTAATAGATGTGACATTTGCACCCAAGATGTTGAGACCTCTACCCACCTTCTCTTACACTTCTCTTTATCTAGAGAGGTTTGATCGATTGTTATGCAAAATTGGAAAATCAATAGGGTTCTCCCAAACTCCATCTCTGATTTTGTCTCCCAATGGTGCTCCTATCTCTTATATTTTAGGGAAATTACTATGGAACCTAACTTCCCCCCATTTTATCTAGATGATTTGGAAGGAGATGAACAACCACATCTTTAGAAATGACATCTTTGATCCCTAGGTGGTGGGCTCTAAAATTATCAGGAACATTGTAGAGAATATTCAGATGGCCTGTGTTCTGAAACTTTCCCTGCTGGAAGGTATTAGAGACAAGAATATTCTAAGGAGCTCAAATTTCTCCTCCATTTGTACCCACAGTGGTAGAAAATAGGATGGTGTTGTGTGGTCCTCCCCCCAGTAGGTTGGCTCAAGGATAACTTTGATGGGGCTACAAAAGGGAACCTAGGTAAGGCGGGTTGTGGTGGCATCATAAAAAACTCTCATGGAATTTGTTTTGCTGTCGTGTCCCTCCCCATTGGCATCCAAAATAGCCACATGGCCAAAGCTATGGCATCCATTCAGGTTTGTAAGGTGGCGAAGCATCAAAATTGTACAAATCTCTGGCTTGAAGGTGATTCAATGAATAAAATTAATTTCATTAGAGGTAATCATAAAACCTCTTGGAATATTAGTCACATCATTGCGAAGATTAAAACTATCTTAAGTAGCTTTAGGACTACTTACGTCACCCACACGTTTAGAGAAACTAATGTCATGGTTGACAAATTAGGTGATTTGTGAGTACGAAGTGATGATGTTAGATCTTGGCAAGGTGAAGAAGGGTTAAAATATGAAATCCTTATCCTCATAAGGTACAATCAAATCCATCATAATTAAGGTTTAATTAGTACTAATGATGACAAGGAAAGGTCAATTGTTAAAAAGAGTCATGCATGCGTCAAGAATGCATGAAGGAAAAGGAAATAATTATTCCAAATGTGGGAGTTTCCAAGTGCAGGGTCTTTTCAAGCCTATTAAAAGAATCACTTTCATTATTATTTCTACGCTCTACTATTTTCTTGTTACCTCTGATATAAATTTTTCCACTATGCTTCCTTCCTATTCTTTGCTCTCTGTGATCATGGGCAGAAAAGTCAAATGCGAAGAACCCACTATCTGCAAGTACAAAAAATAGGAAAAGGTGTGGAGTATTATTAAATAGTGTGGAGTCACCAACCACATGGATTGGCTTCACAAGTATGAAAAAGATATTTCTAGAGAATTTTTTGATAGCTGGAATAACGACAACGTTACTCTATGTGGTAAGACCTTTAATATCAATGAGAAGTTAATTTTTGAAATAATGGGTATGAGTATGTCTGGTCTAAAATATTATAGAGGTCGAGTTATGGCCTAGAATGTGGCTAGGCATTTCCCTAAAACCCCTGAGAAAAAATCCCTCCTTGTGAAGCATAGTGGGGATTTTTACTTGTGTGACCACATGATACTTGTTTAGGGAAATATTTCTAAGGCCCTTATGCAATATTTCACCCTTGAAGTCTGCTACACTAGGCTTTATAAATTCCATTTACGATGATAAATTACTTTAGGTATAAAAGTAAGATTTATTTTCCTTTCTGGTTACTGGAATCCTTAGGTTTGAATATATTGGAGAACAAGAAAAGCCCTAAAAAGTCTATCTTACATGACGGGATTATTATTCTCATCTATGATTATGAAAAGTTCAAGCTGTAGGATCCTTCCCTTGTTAGTGCGAAGGTAAAAGACAGTAAGGGTAAAAGAACTCTCATGGATGAGACTAACCCCACCAAAAGAAGCACAAGAGAAGCTCTAAAAGTGAGAAGATTGAGTTGGCTAAATTCCTCACAAAGGAGGCTGGTATGGACACTGAAGATGACATAGAAGTGCAGAAGGAGGAAAAATACCTCTGTGTCTCCTCACGCTAAGAAGAAGTGGAACACAACACTATGGATGTTTTTGCTGAGTATACCTCAAACACGGGGAGTATTAATGCTGAGAATGATAATCCTAAGGATATGGACACTAAAGACCTAGATGATGATTTGGTACCAGAGGAGGAAGGTTTAATGGAGAATTTTGTGGATTAAAAAGGCTCTATAAACACATGCCCTAATATGATAGATATTTCCACCACTCCCAATGCTGAGGACAACTCATCTATTTTGATTCAGCCTGAGTTGGGCAACACAGTTTAGAACATTCCTTTTTCCACTATTCTGGTGGATTATGAGGACTCTGGAATTAGAGATGAGTCTATGTCTAGGGTTAAATGTGAATAATTAAGAGAAAAAAGAACAGAGTTGAAATATCAGGAAGAAGGTGACAAGATGAAACCTGAGAATATTCAGGAGGAAACCAAAGATTGCATTGATACTAACATGCAAATGAGTACTTGGTTTTATGAAGAAATAAAAGGATTTAGTACCAAACAGGTTGAGCTAGAGGAAAGAATGGATAAAATTGCACTGTTGTTGTCTAATCCAAATAGTCTTAAAGATGGCAAAGTTGATTGTGCTTGAGGGGATTTGATGGGGCTGATGGAAAAAATAGAGCTTAAAATCAATGTGGTGGTCAACTTCTACTTGTAAACTACTTCTAGACATATCCAATGCATTGACTAAACCCTCAGAAGGATCATGAAGAAGAAATATGAAGGTGACTACTAATACTCTTCAGTCCCTTTTGGCTGAGCTTGATGGAAATTCCAACCCTATTAATGTTGAAGATTTTGATGACAAAGGTACATGTTTTGTTGGCCTAGGCTCAAGAACTAGAGAAAAAACTAAAAATAATAAGATGGTTAGCTCTAAAGATATTGAGAATCTCATGGATTCTATCAAGAAATATGAGTTTCTGAAGGAGGACACTATTGATCTCATGAAAAATATTTCTTAGCTTGTTTGTCAAGTTTGATCTATTTTTTGTTGTCGGGTGTTCTTTTTTGTTGGGTGTTGGTATTGGGGAGGTGGTGTAATGTCTTTTATTGTTCCCCCCAACTGTTCCTTTTGAGTTTTTTCTTGATCTTCCTATCTTTTTCTTTGTTGTAAAGGCTTATGGTTCCCTTCAAAATTGTTTTTTCCATAATCAAAAATAAAAAGATCAAGAACGGGACATAGAGACAAACAAGGAAACAAGTAGCACTAGTATAGGTGAGAAAATTAGTAAATATGGAGTTGAGACACCAAAAGATAATACCACTAGTACTTCACAAACTAACACAGATGATATTGGCGAGAAGAAGAAAAGGAAGAGAATGGAAGAAGATGAAGAAGGAGATGATGAATAAGAATAGGAAGAAGCTAATCAAGAATATGCTATTCTGAATACGGATGTTAACAAATTGAAACCAAAAGTATATATACCATTTTAAAGGAAACTAGTAGAAAAGGTTGAAAAGAACATAATAAAGTAGGATAAGTTCAAGAATAAAATACTAAGGAAGGTAGTTGCTATACTTGTTGATCTAGTTCTTGATGTAGAACTTGATGAAGAAGCATCTATGATTGATCAACTCAAAACCTTAGTTGATGCAATTACTAGTTTAGATCATGACATGGAACGTAATGCCTCACTAGGGAACCCAAGAGAGATTAACCTAGAACATGATACTAAGTTTGATGAACAATTTTTTTTTCTAAAGTTTACACAACATGACATACATTAATGTGGAATAAAATACCATTTACTCACATAAACACATACACACATAGATTATAAGACTCAAGGGTTCCATGAAGTTGAATTAAGTAAAAGTAAAAGTCAACTAAACAAAATAAAAAAAGATTCCATTTAGATAGATGTAACAAATACAACTTACAAATAATAATTACAATCCTACACATGGATAGCCCTGAAACCTACATAAACTCACATCCACTACACATGTTGCAGGGTATGTAGTAATCACTCTAATAGTACACTATAATATCTAGATTAGGTATCACATGCGATATGCTAATACAAGATTAAAAAATAATGAATAATAAGTACATAACCACCAATGAAGAATCATGAAGACCTCAACTACATAAAACCCCTCAAGCATTGGAACAAGGACGTCAAATATCAAATGGTAAAGAATCACTACCACCCATCCGTGTGGACCTACAAAAGTCCACTCCACCATGCTAAGGAGATAACAACAGACCCCACTCGGATATCCAAAACTAAAGAAGGAATTAATCCACTAAGCAAAGGGATCCTGATAGTTCTCAAATTCTTGGTGTACTATACATACTGAAAGATAAGACTCACTAATCCAGAGGAAACTAACACACATAGAAAATGTAGATTGTGTATAGGAAGGTGTCATCATGTACGTCTAACCCTTAAGTTTTTTCCTAGTAACCCCAATAGATCCTGACACTCAAGTGACCATACATGGCATTAATGAAATCTCAAACAGACAAAGTCATTAACTATGCCAAGCACACACCCCTCAAGGTAGAAAGCATCATCTCATCCTCCATCTTAGCCTATGATAGTGCTCAAGCATGGGTGAGGAAACACACCTCTTATTAGTTCATTTTAGGATCTCTCAGTTACATATTAAGTTATCACTTATTAAGAAAACTTACAATAAGTGATCCTAGTAGCCACTTGCGAGCCCTGACACTTATTGCAAGCCACCCCCTACAACACATCTAGGTAACCTACCCTAGGCTCATAGATCCTACATAGATCTAGCATAGGTCAAAACTAGGTATACCCAATCCAATTCCCACACATAACAGGAATGATCACAACGGATATACAATCTCAATTAACATAAGAAATATGGTTCATACCATCAGTTTAGGGTAGTAATACACAACACACATGCCACATCAATAAACATAAATGATATTCACCCCCCAACCTTTGTATTCATCCTAGGGCACTTTAAGTCCCAGATACCCATAGCATAGAATTTAATCACTCATGGAAAGAAGTACATTATTTACACTAAGTAGAAAACAACAGTAAAGAATACGTCTTTATACTAGCAATAATATAAACCATCTTTCACCATAAGAAATAATCATCTAACATTCGAATTAGATCTTTAATAAAGAATTTTTTCATAAGTTTAATCAACTTAAAATAATGCCCGACCAAGTCCATTATAATCCAGATTTAAATTAGACCAGTTTAAATTAATTTTAGTGATACTAATTCCAAATACATCTATATAAAAGAAACCTTTTACATAAACTTAATTTTAAATTAATAATAACAACGTTTAAATAATTTAATTCTTAAATAAACTAAAGGAAAACATTTTTAAAATATATATATATATATATATATATATATATAATAATAATAATAATAATAATAATAATAATAATAATAATAATAATAATAAATTATAATTACATTATATATAAAATAAAATATAATTACATTATATATAAATTAAAACATAATTACATTTTATATGTTTTTAAATTAATTAAATTAAAAATTAATAAAACTAATTAATAAAAAAAAAATTCTTAAAAAAAAATACTAAAGTTTCTTAGGGGGAGCGGGCCCCAGGCCCCCCCTCCTTTCCTTTTACGACACCACCGGCTGTTGTAGGTAGACCGGGTCTGTCGTAGGCAGCTCGGCTACTGAGGTAGTCTAGCCTACCTTATGACAGTGTCGGCTACCGCGGCTTGCCAGCCCCAGGGGTTGGTGGGTGGAGCCCACCGCTCCCTACCACCCAAAAGTTTTTTTTAAAAAAAAATTTAAATAATTTTTTTCAAAACCGTTTCGATTTAATCAATAGTAATTTTTTTTATTTATTTAATTTCTGAAAATGGAAATAATAAAAGGCTTTTCTCTTTATTTATTTTTTTGTCTTTTCCTTGCATTGCTATTTTGTCTTTTCTCAGTTTGTTCTTTTATTTGACTAGTGTAATTTTTTTACTGTATTTTTCCAGAGACTTGATTTTTTTTTAAACAATTAATTTTTTTCCAAGGAATAATTTTCAAAGCCATTTATTTTTCTTTCTACTATAGGCTCATTGATTTTTTAATTCTAGGATCTTCCTTAGGGCATTTTTTGCAAAATTTGAACAGCATAACCCTACTATGCCAAGTATTATTTTTTCCTAAAAAAACATAGATCTAGGGTTTCTGCAATACCCAATTTGATAAGAAACTCCAAATAGATCCTAATTAAGGAAATGAAAACATCAAGCACAAAGGAAGACGGATTTTTATAGAAATTGAAATTTACAAAGGGTTTTCCGAACCCTCCATTTATTTCCACCATGAATTTGACAAGAAGCCCTTTGAGAAATGGAGAATCCTCAAGCTCTCTGAATTTGAATCTTATTATAGATCTGGAACCATGAAGCCTCCAAAGAAAAGATATCCTCAATTCCTCCAAGCCTCCAACCACAGCAAATAACACAAAATAGCAAGAACACAAAATAGCTCACACAAAATTTATCCTCCAAAAACCTTCAACCTTCTCTCAAAAACTTGTTATGAATGAATGAGAAGAGAACTTCCCTAAAGAGACTCAACTCCCACTTTTCAAGCAATCCCAAAATAGACACTCCACTAAACCTAGTTAACTCCACTCTCAAAATTGAAATAAAATAATAATTATTAATTAAAAATATCCCTTTAATTGTGCAACTCAACTTTGACTCCTTAAAACAACTTGCATTTTGAAATCAAACTCTAATTTCAATAATTACAATGCACAAGTAATTAATTAAAATATATATTAAATAGGTTAAATATTTAAAGCACAATTTTATCCATGCACCTAAATATTTAATTATTTAATAAAGCATAAAAGCTAATATAACTCTAATTCCAAATTAAATATTTAATTAATTCCAAATATTCAATATTTGAACTTTAATTCATTTTATCAATTAAACATAGGTATTTAATTAATTCAAATTAATTAAATATCCTATATTTAATAATCAATTCCAACAATAATCAAATCAATAAATAACATGATAATCCACACAATAGCAATACACTCAACTGAAAACAACCAAAATCAACTCAAACACACTCAAGGATAGGATCCACAAATTTACGTCCACTTGACGAATTCGTGTAGGGTAGTCAAACTGATACTCATCTAATACTTAGGAAAATAGGCTTAGGGTAAGGTCTTGGGTCTATATGTTAACTCCCCTATATACCATTGAGATGAATATATGGCCACACTCACTCCTACCGATTCAGGGAAGATGATGCCTTGTACCTTTAAACCTAACATCAAAAGAATAAGCATGTACATCCAATATAATATCACAAACAATGATAGGGATCGGTCAAATGTGTAGATCTCATAGTGAAAGTAACTACATCTTCTTCCTCTACCACAACAAACATGTCAACAAGTACATCAACAAATATTCTACTCATACTCATGCAAGTATGGGGTAAGTACATCATAATTATAACATCAACATATAAAATCACATCTTGATAATATCATCATCTAACTATGCATCACATGATAAACACATAAACATCATGATCCAAATCACCAACCATTGAAATAATAATAGCTCACATGAAATGTAACCTAAAAGAATCTAGCAAATCAACTAAAATAATTGCCTAAAAGAGTACGGCATCAAAAACTAAAAGAAAACTATGTGTGGGTGTCACATCCACCCCCTAGGATTAGGATTACTCCTGGAAGCCTGTAAAAAATAGGGATATAGATTGCATAATCTTGATTCATCCTTCTAAGTCACTGATAACTCATCATTTGGGTCCCATTGGACCCTTACCTTCTCGATGGTGTGACCGCTGAGGATCAAACCCCGCTGCTGAAGTATGCAAATTGGCTCCAAAGCCAGCTACCCATCTTCTACCTGTAAAGCATTCTAATCAAGAACATGAAATATATTTAGAATATAGTGTCTAATAACATAAACATGAAAAATATCATGAACGCGAGATAGGCTAGGTGGAAAAGCAAGATGGTAAGAAACTTGTCCTATCCTCTCTAGGATCTCAAACGGTCCCACAAAATGAGGTGCCAAATTTGAACCCTTTCCATAATGGATCAGACTCTTTCATGGGCGCACTCTCAGGAACACTCTATTTCCAAATGAAAACTGTCTATCCACCTTGTAAGCATTTGAATACTTCTTTTGTCTATCCTATGCAGTGACGAAATGCTCATTTATATGCACTACCTGTTGCTCCATGTCTTGAAGCATCTCTAGACCAAGAATAATATGGTCCTCTAATCTATCCAAGCTCAAATTTGTGCAAAAAGGATGACCATACAAATCATAGAAAGGTGACATGCCAATGGAGCTATCATATCCATTATTATATGCGAACTCAACTAAACATAAGTAGTCCTCCCAATGAGTATGTCTATCCATGACATACATCCTCAAAATATCATCAAGCACCTGATTACCCACTCTGTCTGTCCATCAGTCTCATGATGGTATGCTGAACTGAAATTCAGCTAAAAATGAGGAAGTAAAAATAGGACCTCGATCTAAGATAATCCTACGAGGAATACCATGTAGTCTCAGAATATCCTGCATGAAGACTCTGGCTATAGAAGCCATTGTATAAGATGATCTCATAGAGGAGAAATGTGCCACCTTGGTCAACTGATCCACAGTCACCATGATAGCATAATTTCTATGAGGATTCAAAGGAAAACCAACAATAAAATCCATAGAAATGATATCCCACTTCCAAGATGGAATGAGATTTGTCTATAAAAGCCCTGCTGGATGTTGATCTTCTACCTTAACCCTCTGACACTCTAGGCATCTAGCCACAAAATCAGCAATGTCCCTCTTTATACCAAACAATTGGTAGAGATTTCAAAGGTCTACATGCATCTTCTTGACACTAGGATGTGCTGAATAAGGTGCACAATGAGCCTCCGATAATACTAATGTAAGCAGATCATCTAGTGGTGGTACATAGATCTGGCCCATGTGACACAATAGACCATCTGACTCCATAACAGATCCTGAGAATCTACCCTCCAAAGGTATCCCTAACTCAATCTCTGACTTCACCTCCTAATACAAGGTATCTCTAGGAAGCACTTGGAGAATCCTACTCTAGAAATCCACACAAAGAGTCAATGCTAAAATAGCCTATTGCTTACAACTCGAAGCATTAGCCACCACATTCTCCTTCCCTTGGATATACTTAATCTCAAAGTCATACTCACATAGGAACTCCATCCACCTTCTCTTCCTAGCATTCAAATTAGGCTAAGTAAAGATGTACTATAGATTGCGGTGATCACTGTGAAGATCAAACGGATGTCCCAATAGGAAATGTCTCCATTGAACCAATTCATGTACAAATGCTACTAACTCAAGATCATGTGTAGGGTAGTTCAACTAGTGATCCTTGAGTTTACGAGACTCATAAGTAATCACCCATCCATCCTACATAAGGACTGATCCAATCCCCTCCAATGAAGCATCAACACAAACCAAAAAATCTCCCACTAGATTAGGTACTGCTAGGATAGGTGCAATAGTCAAATGCCCCTTAAGGCTCTGAAAATCCTCCTCACACTTGTTCGTCAAAATAAATTTCTTCCCTTTCCACTGAAGAGAAGTGATAGGATGTGTAACTCTAGAGAATTTCTTCACAAACCTACAATAGTATCTAACTAGACCCATGAAGCTACGAACCTCAGACAGATTAATTGGTGCTAGCTAGCCCACAATAGCCTAAATCTTCAAAGGATCCACTCAGATACCTTCTCCAAAAATCACATGTCCTAGATACTAAACCTTTGACTGAAATAAATCACACTTTGTCGCATTGGCATATAGTTGATTTTCTCTCAGGTAGTGCAATACCTATCAAACATGCCCTTCATGCTCTTTTATGGATTTAGAATATATCAATATTTCATCCAAGAATACAAGCACAAATTGATCTAGATACTTATAAAAGACTTCATTCATCAAGCACATGAATACTGATGGAGCATTCGTCAACCAAAAAGGAACCACTGTAAACTCATAGTGTCCATAGCATGTGTGGAATGTAGTCTTGAAGATATCTACATCATGGATACGCAACTAATGGTACCCTAATTTAAGATCAATCTTAGAGAACACCTTGGCTCAATTAATATAATCAAAAAGGTCATCAATATGTGTCAATGGATACCTATTCTTGATTGTTACCTTTTTCAACTATTTATAGTCAATGCACAAGTGTAACAATCCATCCTTCTTCTTAATGAAGAGGATAGGTGCTCCCCAAGGAGAAAAACTAGGGGAAATGCTTCCCTTTTCCATCAAATCATCCGACTGCATCTTCAACTCACTCAATCATTGAGTATTCATCTGATAAGAAGCTCTATAAATAGGTTCTTCTCCTGGAACAAGCTCAATGTGAAAGCCAATGTCACACCTTTGTGGCATGCCTGGAATCTCACTAGGAAATACATCAATGAAATCCCATAGAATAGGATGATCTAGGGTCTTGACTTCACTCTTCACCTCATCTAACTCATTCATAGTCACCGCAAACACCTGGCAACCCTTCTGAAAAAACTTCACTTAAGTTGCATCATGAAAATCATACAAAGAGATATGGGATGTGGAATTCTCAGAATCTGGTGATCTGTATCCACATCATCCTTGCATTGGATGTTCTTCCACCTATAATCAATGTTATCCCCATGAGCTCCTAACAAATCCATTCCCAAGATAACCTCATATGATCCCAAAGGAATCACATGAAGATCAACTGAAGTAATGAATTTACCTAAGTTCAACTCACACTTACTAACCAAAGAATCTGTGGCTACTTTATCCCCTGAAGCTAACTCCACCTGCCATCCTACTACTTTCTTTGCAGCCACTAGACCACATTGCTCAACTAAAAAAGGAGATATAAATGAATTTGTAGCTCTAGAATCAAATAAAATAGAGATAGAAGTACCTCGAATAGTACATGAGGTCTCTATCATTGTACCCTAATGCTCTTCCTGATGGTGATCCAAAGACACAAAAAATCTATGAGATCCTCCTGACCCACCCACTATAGGCTCCAAAGCTGTCGGCCTTTGTACTGAAAACTAAGGTGCTCATTGGGGACAATTAACTACAATATGGCCAAACTGACCACATGTGAAGCATCATGTCCCTCTAATATTTCCTCTCCTAGTGGAGGGTTCACTCGACTACTAAATGCTACCTCTACTGGCACTAGGTTGTGCACTCTGTGCTGAATGGTTGGATTGATTACTCTTGAAGTGTTTTCTATTACGAATGCTCTTACTGCTCTGAGTAGAAGTAGTATCCTTCTGCTACTGCTGCTGATTCTAATTCTGATTATAATTTTGATTACCTCTATAGTAGTTAGATGGCTTCTTGAAGTTCCCAGTACCCTATGACTAGTTACCTCCATATCCTAATCCTAGTGCACCACCTAAATGAGCACCATGTCTACCTTCGTGTCCCAAGGCCAAATTAGCCTCTACAAGAGTGGCCTTAATAACTATAGCCCTTAGGGTCATAGGCTCAAAGAGCTTTACTTCCCAAACTATGCAAGCATATCCCTCTAACAAAATGTTGAATCATCAAGGTTGAATCTTGTCTGTAGCCTCCGTACTATTTTAGCTCAAAGAATTGATGCTCATACTCCTCAATTGTCAAAGTTAGCTGCCTTAGATTGTGGAACTCATCATCCTACTGTTGTCTCCACTGATTTGAGAGGAAACTATAAGATATAAATATATATATATTGTATGTGTGGGGTGGGGTGTGTGACCTCCTAATCCAAGACAAAGAGATCCCAATTGATTAATTGAAAGGAGATGATCAATGCAAAAAGGAGTCAACTAGTTATGGATAAGGAAGGGAGATCTAATTATTATAAAGTGAAACAATATATTTGAATTAATTAAATGCTTAATTGATATGAAACATTTACATTAGAATTTAGATCTAGAAAATCTTGTTTTCTGATGCTTGTGTCAGGTTTCAGGAAATTCTACAACTGAATCTAGAATAAAGATGTGGAGATGGACAAAACCTAGAAATATTTTCCTTTTCTGAGTCAGCTTGACCTTGACCTCTTTGTTGGGGAGAAATTGTGCCCCAAAATGCCAACCTTGACCTGCACTGCTTAGACAAAAAATGTTTTCATGGATCCCAAAAGTTATCCGAAAAGGGTATCCAAATCTACTATGTAATTTGTTGTCTTATACCTATACCTGCAAGAAAAATGGTTTTGTTTGTTGGAGGAGGGGTTTGCCTTAGTCAAACCCTGATTTAGGAATTTACCTTGAAATCAATAATTGAAATAGGGAATGCTAGCAAGTAGTAGAAGTAAATCTATCAATGAAGCTATGATATTCAATAGATATGAAATTGTATTTTGAATGTAAACAAGTATGTAAATATGAAAGCTTGGAATCAATATTTGAACCAATAAAAATCCATGATTGTATGCTTGGAATCCACCTTGAAGGAAGAATGAATGAATCTTGAGGATGCACAAAGGATCTTGAAGGAAGATCACACCACCATGATGGATAGATCTAGGGTTTGAATGATGAATCTTGAATTCTTAAACCAAATCCTATCAAAGGCTTGAATTCTTGATCTTCAATGGAAAACTTGAATTCTTGAGAGAGAGACTTGAAAACCTTGATTGAACACTTGGAAGCTTGAAAACATGTAGAATAATGGATTCTTGCTTCTTAGAGTCTTGGATTGTTCCTTATGCTTGGTTGATGGTTAGTCCTTACAGAAAATGAGAGGAGAAAGCTTCCTTATATACCAATCTAGGGTACAATATTCTAGAGAGGCCTACATAGGAGAATTAGAATTGTTGGTAAGCAGATTATTCTTTTCAATTTAACTCTCAAATGCCTAGATCTGTGAGAAATAATTTGATACCAATAGTTGGATAATCTATCACTAGATTTATATATTTCCTTTGAATTGAAAGGTACAGCTCCCTTATATGAATTATTTTCAATGAATTTCAATCTTTCCTAATCTAACAAGGATATGTTCTTGACCCAAGAACAAAAGAGGTAAACCAAGCTAAACCCAAACAAGAAATAGCTTAGGCAGGGTGAATTCAACTTTAAATCTAGCCAACTTTGAGACTTCATAAATCAGATTAACTCCCAAAATTGGTAATGCATGAACTTCTACGTAGAATGTAGATGCAAGAATAAAGATTAATGATGAAATCATAGTGAATCGATCGATACCATAGAAATGTTTCCCAAACTTAGGATGACAACAGATTTTCCCCTTGATTGACAGTATCAAATCATAATATAGAATTTTGGATTAAATACAAATTGCAAATCTAACCTCAAAGAAACATTTGAATTTAATAGAATGATAAATGCAATGCAGTGGAACAATTAAATCAATGGTATTTAAACATACAAATTTGACTCAACAAAATGCTATCTTTTACACCAAAATTTAGCCCACCTTTGTATTAATTTTGGAAATAATACATATAGAGTCCCAGATTAGGCTGTTACAAAAAGGGGGTAACCAAAATGATTCAACATCTCCAACCAGAAATGATAACCAAAGGTTTATCCATTACAACATCAATCAAAATTTGGTACAAAGAGAGAATCTATTCAAGCTTCAGTTTCATTCCCATAACCTAATTTATCCCTATAGGCAGTGACATCTATGATAACTCTGATGAGCTCCTCATGTCTATTGACGTGGACATTAGTATATCGGATGATCCACTTGGAATTATCCTTAGCCAGGCTCTTAATTACATCTGTCCAGTCCTTCAATTCTTCCATGGATTTATAAATACATCCACTCAACTGCTGGAGTTCTAGCACTTTGTCCAAATGGGAGGAAGATTGCTCTGATAGCTTGTGCACATAATCAGAAAATGATTTCTAAATATTGGCCAATCCTATCATTTATTTTCCTTTCCCACTCATTTTTGATTCTATGTGCAAACCTTGAAGAATCTTAAATTCTTTTTTCTATTCTTCTTTGACCTTAACATCTACTTGCTGCAACCCCGTCTCAGCTTGGATGATCATCTCGATTTTGAACTCTAGGCTTTGAAGCCACTCAATTAGAGTTTCATCTCCCTTTTGCAGAATCTTGGCTTTCAATGCCTCTTTGGTCTTCATTTTTACTGCCACTTGGAGCATCAATATACACTCTTGACACTTCACTCTCTCAGATGAGAGAGTCTACAGATTCTTCTCAATGTTGTTCCTTTCCATCTCCAATCTCAAGAGAGCATTACCCAACTACTTGACAACTCCCAATCCCTTAGATTTGAGCCTCTCAACCCATCCCTTTCTGATCTACACAAAGTGCCTATCCTCCTACAACTTGGCTATTATGGATTGATTCTCCATGGCGTTGGGATCAAAAGTGGTCTGAGTACTAGGGATACTAGCAACTGGAGTAACCAATTGCCAAATGAAATTAGTCAGCTTACTAACTTTGACCTTAAGTTGTACCTTTTCCATTTTAATTTCTTCCAACTCTTCCTCAATTACTACATTAGTAGATTTACACCAATCCACTTTGGTACCATGTTGGGCTAAGCCCATATCAAATGAGTCTAGCTCAAAATCCAAAGGGGTTAAATCTTCAAAATGACCCTCCTTCGTGGGATTTTCTACCTCCATAGTGAAATGCCCAGTCTCTGGGTCTCTGCCCAATGTGGATAGTGTCTTCACTTTCTTAGTCTTTACTACAATGATGCCAGGTTGTATGGCTCAAGCTAGAGTATCTTTGCTGGGAGCCCCTTCTTCCAATCTCTTTCTTTTGTGCTCTAGAGTGTTCTCTATCCATGATTCGGCACTGGTGACCTTAGTGACAGAGACCAACTCCTCTATAAATAGTTTCCTAGTGGCTGAAGGAGTAGACTTCTGCCTTGAAGCAAATGGATTTACTGAGGTAGGAGAAGAGGACACCAATTTGGCTATTGAAGAAACCTTCTTCTGTTTCCTGGCCTCTTCTTCTAATTTTTTGGTTGAAGGAGTATCTTCACCCACTTCTACTATGATAAGGGACCCTCACCTTGGAGATTCATGGGTTGAAGTTCCAACTAGTACATCTATAGTGATTGCTTTAGCAGGCTGCTCTGGTTCTGCATCTTTGGTAGGTTCCTTTGTTGTTCCAATATTTGGAAGTGGACCTTCTCCACATGTCTTCTTTGGTTGAACTTCTTTTTCAGGAGGTTCATTGCCTCCCCCAACTGGTTGAGACAAACTCTTGGTCATATTTGGGAGTATCACCGAAGAATTTTTGGCAATATTAGAAGTATCTTGTGTCAGGGTCCTTTGAGGAGGAGGCTTCCTTTCTAACCTCTTCCTTCTTCCTGCCATCCATTCAACCCACTGCTTTGTCCTCTTATAAATAACACTCATTAGAGTCTACAAGTCCCCAATGACTTGATCTATCATGGGATCAGAACTAATGGAGAGGGGTTTGAGCTTCTTGAGATATGTATTATCATACATGTGTTGGCCGTCATCTACTAGCCTCTCAACTGCAAGATTGACCTTGAACTTTTTGATTTGTTCAATGGTTAATCTAGCATAAAATCTATCTCTTCTCTCCAGATCATCTCTATAATTTTCCCAATAGTCTGAAATGTCATCTACATGGTGGATAGTTTGGCTTGTTTGTAGGTAAGCATGAGCATCATTAACTGGATCATATTTTGGCCTCAGAACATCATAGGTTTCCAATGAAAACCTCTTGGAGAATGCCATTAGAACATTCTTCACCTTAGACTAGGATGCACAAATGTAGGCTCTGATAGTCATGGGGAAGTCGTAGCCTTTCTTCCTAGCATTAGCACATATAAAATTCACTTGAAGTTCTTGCCTCATCACCTCCACCAGCACGATCATATCCATAGGATATTTGGTAGCTTCAAAGGGAAGTCGTCAAACCCTACAAGACGAAGGTATGAGAAATCTCTGAATTGAATAAAGTAGCATCCGAATTGGCTAATAAAATCCATGGCTTCAAGAGAGAATCTCCTTTCTAGATAGCCTTGTAGCTCCTTGCACAATCTCATTGTAAACACATCATTAACCCAAAGATATTCAGCATAACTATTATGCAATTTCAAAGAGAGGAAACAATCATAACTCTTAACATCATCGGGAAATTCCTCTAATCTAGGAAGCCCTGGCCAAATTTGGATTGCAGCTAGAATATATAAAAGGACTGAAGACATATAAAATTCATTCTGGTGCTTAGCTCTATCTAGGGCCTTCAAGAGGTTCTCACTTACCATAAGGTCCCAATCAATGAAGTGATGTTGGGAACATATTACCTAAACTAGGAAGAAGTGATGGTCAACAAAATTGAGTGCCTCACTCTCACCTTTGATCTTGTGGAGTAGCAATAGAATGTCTATGATCTCCGAGTTTAGATTAGTGCCATATAGTGTCTTTGGAAGCTTCGTTTTGGGGCTCCTGGGCTCTTGAAACCATGCTTTCATTATCTCCTTCTTCCAAATTGAAATTTTGGTGATATATTCAATCACCGTCTAATTGTATGTCATTTCTAAATACTCAGCTTGCTCTAGGATACGAAGTGATTTTTGGACCAATTCTCTATTGATAGATAGAAACACCATATCATTGGGCAAGAGGATTTTCTTGGTATTTGGGTTGTATCGAGCTATGCATTCCCATATCAATTCTGGGGCTTGAATAGCCATGGGAAAACCAGCGGCTTCAACTAATCCACTCTCCTTTAGTTTCTCAATGATGGGATGCATCTGGTCCACTTTTAGTTTTCTCTAAAAGTTCTACATATCAAAGAACTTGAGAGATGTATCTGAGATCTTATGCCATTCAGAGGTAATGTTGTTCATTATGTCAAATCCCACAAATCTAGAAGCGATACTTCAAAGGATCTGATTCAGGAATGAATAATATATTTTCAAGAATGCAGGGGCAAAGAACAACCAGTATCAAAGGCTTCAAATTCAAATAATTTTTTAAATAAATGGTAGCTCCTGTTGGAAACCTCCAACTGATCTTATAACTTTTGAATTCTTACCGTTTAACAGCTGACTTTCTATGCCACACAAATCAAAAGACCTCAACATTAATGAAACAGTCCGTTATGAAGTAAAATGGATTTATTTGAATTAATTTCTTTACTCTTACAGGTCATTTAAAAAATGTCTTTTCACTTCAGTAACCGCAACGGTAACTTTCCTGAGGTAGCGGAAAATTACTTTTCCACTTCTCCTTTGGGTGGAGAAATGCTTTTTGGAGTGCTCTCTGTTCGAAAATATGCCAAAGGAGATATTTGGCCTGTTGGGTTGCCAAAATGACATTTTTTGGTTTTATTTGCCTTCTTTATATCTTGGATTCTTTATGAGATAGATTCCTCCTCAATATTCCTTCATTTTAATGGCTTGGCAAAAAACGTATTCTATGGGTCAAAACCCACCTATTGTAGAGGTGTAGTTCTAACACAGCAGTCCTTCTAAGCCTAAGGGATCCATTTTAGAACTGCACTTCCTGCTAAGACATCACTTAGTATTCATCGGCAAAAAATGCACCCTGTTGATGCTTTTCCATCGATGGAGAAGCCTGAACCCATTTTTCCTCCAATGCTGCAAAATGAAGAGTTATGGCTAAATACTTCAGTTCCATGTAAAACTGATGTTATAAATATTTGAACCATGGACTTTACTAGATTGGGAACTTAACCTACCCAATTAAAACATGATCTCAAATACAAATTCCCTCTGGCTCACAACAGAGAAGTCAGATTTGGGAAATTTGATAAAGGTCTGCTAGCTTAAGGGAATAGCTAGACTTAGACTCAGGACTCACATGAAGCTTTCAAGATCACTACTACACATCGAACATCCACTTTTGTCTAATGGTATGTGGACAAAAGGTGGGGCAACAACTAGATCTATTTGGGAACTTGGACATTCACATGTCCAAGCAAGGAAATCAAGTCTCTGGTTTCGCAAAGCTCAATAAAAGATGACTCACAAAAAAACTAAAGCAAGACATGAAAAGGAAAGAAGAAAGGAAACCCAACTAGGAAAACAAGAATAGGAAATAAATGTGACTATAGTACAATACAAGGGTTACCTATTTTCAATTTAGATCTGATATATTTTCAAGTCCTAACCATTATACGTCAGGGGTAGTGCCTCACCATCTAGATATGTCAATTTAAAATAATTTCTCTCAAACACCTGCTAGATCTTAAAAGGTCCCTTCCATAAAGTTTCAATTTTTTTGTGCATGCCTTTGGGTTCCCTAAGCTTGTCCCATAATAACACCATGTCTCCCTCCATGAATTTTTGGGGTCTACTCTTTTTGTCAAATAAGTTATTCACGTGCATTTGATGTCGTGTGATATGATCAACCATTTGTCCCTTTCTTCTTCCAGTTTTCTCAAGTACATAATCCTCTTTTCTAAACCATCTTCATATATGCCATCCTCTACTATTGTCCTTAGTTTGCAAGTAGCTAACTCTAATGGTAATGGAAGACTAAATTCTACCCCGTAAATGAGTTCAAAAGGAGATACACTGATGGCTCTTTTGGGAGTCACTCTATCCGCCCAGAGGGCTTCATATATTTTCTTATGCCAAGTTCTCTGATTATCTGCCATGAGATTTTTCATAATGTTTACCAAATTTTTATTTCTAGACTCAACTTGTCTGTTCCCTTGAGGAAAGTAATCACATGAATGACTGATCATGATGCCATACTCAAAGAAAAACTCAGTTTCTTGAGAGGAAAAGTGTGCAGCATTATCAATAACTAACTTGACAGGCACACCAAATCTTACCAGAATGTTTTCTTTGATAAACTCACATACTACTTCTGATGTAGTTCTCCTGGTTGCTTTTGCCTCCACCCATTTTGTGAAGTAATCAATCATAGTGATTATGTAGGTATGACCAGCACTGGACGTGATGTTTATATGACCAATAAAATCAAGACCCCATTTCTAAAAAGGACCTTCAATTGTCACTGGTCTCAGAGGTAGTGCTGCCAATTATGGCTTTCTAGTAAACATTTTGCATTTCTCACACTTTCCTACCCAATGGTATGCATCTCTAAACATTCCTAGCCAGTAATAACATTGTCTCAAAATCTTGAATGTAGTGACTGATGAGGAGAAGTGTGCCCCGCAAGCTTCATCATGAAACACCTTTAACAACTTCTCATGTTGTTGTCTGTCGACACACTAGAGGAAAGTTCCATCTATAGATCTTTTATACAATCTATCCTCCTAGATTACATATTTAGAAGCTTTTAGTTTCAGGTCCCTTCTTTTCTTCAAAGTTAACCCTTCAGGACATTCACCATATGTCAAGAAATACACGATATTTTCAAACTAAGGGTCTTGCATACTTACTGCCAAAACTAAGTGTACAGCTTCTGGGTCTTCATCTATTTTTTTTCTTCCATTGCTGTGCAAAGTGCATTTCCCTCACCATCTTGGTGGATTTGATCTCTATGTCATATTCTTAGGTTTTAGCTACTCATGCTCCTCTATTGTTACATACTACATCCTGTTGAGTCAAGATGATTTTCACTGCAATATCAGGTATGTACACAAGAGAGTGTGAGTGTCGAATGTTGAATATGAAATTCTTTAAAGCCTTTACAACTGCAAAAGCATGTTTTTTGTCTAAGAGTATCTCAGCTCATGATTTTTCAGAGGTGTGCTCATAAAAGCAATGGTAGCTTGAATTCCCTCTTTGTTCTCTTGCATGTGAATGGATAATAGAGTATGTTCAGAAGAGTAACAATAGATTATGAAATATTTCTTATAATCTGGGTGACACAGCATGAGAGCATTGGCTATGGCATTCTTTATGCTTTTGAAAGATTTTTTACCAGGGTCATTCCACTTGAAACTCACATTTCCTTTCATCATGTCCACTATGCATTTGGTGATTTCAGAAAAATATGGAATGAATCTCCTGAGAAAGTTTACCTAGCCGAGAAATGATTTCACTCCTATTTTGTTTACAGGTAAACTCAATTGTTGGATTTCTCTTACCCTTTTTGGGTCAATCCTTATGCCTTCTTGGGAGACAATGTGACCCAATAATTTCCCCTCCGTTACACAAAAAACTAACTTCTTAGGATTCAATGAAATCCTATCCTCCCAGCACCTTTGCAATACTCTCCTTAAGTCATTTATGTGATCTATTCTCTTCCTAAAAAATATAGTAAGATCATCCAGATACATACCAATGATTTTATTCTTCATATCACTGAAGGAAAGGTCCATGCCTCTCTGAAAGGTAGCCCCAGTGTTGATTAACTTGAATGGCATCCTGTGGTACGAGAAGGTGGCCCATGGAGTAGTGAAAGCCATTTTATGCTAGCCCACTTTCTCAACTTCAATCTGGTTATACCCTAAGAAGTTGTCTAACATGGACATCATTCTGGCTCCAGCCATGATCTGCAAGAGATGATCCATATTGGGGAGTGTGTAATTGTCCTTCAAGGAAGATTGATTAAGGTTTTTGAAGTCAACACAGATTCTTATTTCTCCATTCTTCTTCCTCACAGGCACTATATTTTCTACCCAGGTAGAATGGTGGATAGGGTATATGATCCTTGCTTTGAGCATTTTATCAAATTCCCTGAATATGGCATCAGCAACTTTGGGATTGTAATTTTTTTTTTTTTTTGTCTTAATGGAGTGGCCTTAGGTTTCAAAGGAATCTGGTGTTTGAATTTCCCATTCATAAAGCTTTTCAAATCTTCATAACTCCAGGCGAAAACATCTTGGTATTCTAAGAAGAGTTTCCCAGCCTCTTCCCTCTCTTTTTCAATGCAACATTTTCCAGTGTTGATCATCTTGGAATCCTTCTCAGTTCCTATGTTCATTCCCTCATATTCACCAGTGGTAGGACCTCTCTCAATTCTCTTCTTCTTAACAAAGGTGTCATGCTTTTTGAAGAGTTTTTCAAGTGTAACTAAGTGGGGATGGATGATATTTCCTTGTAGCTAGATGATATCTGACTTATCTTTCTTTTGCTTATCCTGATGGTCTTCTTTGGTTCTATTGGGAACGTCTTTATGGAAGTCACCACCACTCTCTAAAAAGAGAAGGAGGTTCTGGTCATCTTCAAACACTTTCTAGTCCTCTACATTGTCAGGTACAGATGGTCGATACATGATCTCTACTTGGTATTTCTTATAATTAAATTCTGGGTGAGGGAGAAGTAACAAAGCTAACACGATAATGGAGTCTGCCTTGGAGTTTAATTCTCTTGACACAGATTCAATAAAGAATGCATCCAGTGCCTCTATTTTGTCCCATACTCTATTTTTGTAGTTTTTTAATCTGTGATTTTTTTACAGAGTATTGATTCTTTACTTGACACACGATTAGCTCAGCATCACCACGAGCTCTCAAGATCTTCACACCATTTTCCTTTGTAGAAATAATCCCTAATAGGAGTTCTTAATACTCTATAGTATTGTTGGTGTTCCCGAACTCCAATTTATAAGCCATAGGCTCACATACTCCATCTGGTGATATCAAGACCACACCTACACCAGATTCTGATGATGCATAACTACCATCAAATTCAAGAGTCCAAATGTGTGGTGGCATTTCTTCGGCAGAAAACTACTTTTCCTCTTCTCCAAGTTCCGTTTCCTCCTTGTGATCATTAGTAAATCACATATAGTTACCAAATTCCAATTCTTGATACAAAATTTGGGCTTTAGGGTCATCATATTTTAGCACTGTAAATTTGGCTTTTTCCTCCAGGACCAATTTAATCTTTTTATTTCCCACTGGGATTAGAGCTTGAGACCAATCCAACTTTATCTCTCCCCCAAGGTCTCTGCAAAAACTCCTACTCAACAGAAAACCATAACTAGCGGGTATATCAGTGACAAGGATTGTTAACAACATTTTCTTCTCAGGGTGTGCTGCCAGGGCCACTTGAGCATCTTTAATCTGGCTAACCAAGGGTACTTGCTTGGAATCTATAGAGTAAAATCTACCATGGGCTTTGGTGAGGGTAAGTCCTAGAGCTTTAGCTATGGTTGATGGTATGACATTGTTTGAGGCTTTGGAATCTATTTTGCAATTTCTTAACTTGCAACCATTGATATATAATGACACATAGAACGGGTCTAGCTTTTCGCCTAGGAAAGTAGCCAAAATAGAAGTTTCCTCTTTCTTATTTGGTTTTGCAAATATAAACTCATTTTCTAATGTATTCATGACATTTTTGTTTAACTCTGGGTTCCCTTCTTTACAGTAATCTACTAGCTTTTGCAGTTCTGGAATCTCTACAGAATTGAATAATATCAAAAGAGCTTTGCTCCTTACCTAGTTACAAAATTCTCACTCCTTGATTGGTCTCCTTAGAATAGGAGGTAGATGCCTCATTATTTTTAAGTGGAGGCATTGAAGCAGGGATTTTATCTTTCTGAATCTAGGTCAAAAATATATAAGAGGTCCTGTCTATGGTAGCGTAACATGTTTCTTCTTGCTTTGAAGCGGATTCATACGCTAAATATAAGTTTTCAGAGTCACCATGCAAGTATGAATCTAGTTCAACTCCAGACACCCCAACATTCCACTCATCGGTCTAATGCATTTTCCAAGCATGAGCTACATCGGGGCAGCTCTCTCCATTGTGATCCATGGTTAGGTGAAAGGCACACATGTTTCCTCATTTAGGAGGAGCTTCTATAGCTATCCTCTATGTTAGACCAGTTAATTGTAATGCCTTTCCATCAACATTTCTCCCCTTGTTGTTTCTTCCAAGCTGTTCCTGAAAGTTTTGTTGGTAGGGATTATTAAATCTAGAAAGTTTCCTCTTGAAGGAAATGAATTCATTGGAAAATTTTTGAATCATCTCATCTGATGAGGTAGTATTACTACTACTAGCTCTAGATTGTATCTCTTTCTTCCATTTCCCAGATGAGATCATATGGTCTTCAAGTTCTACAGCAGTCCTTTGTGTGGCATCCAAATCTATAGGGTTAACTCTTCTTAGATCGTAATTGATGTCTGGTGGCATAACGCTTATGAAGAATGTTTTCAAATTTCCCATCGTAGGCCTGTTATCTACTGGAATACGATTTACAAGCTTGTTGAATTTGGCTATAAAGTCCCTCATACTGATAGAGGGTTCCTTCTTGATGGAATTTAATTGTGTCAATAGGGCATGCTCGTCTTCAGCAATTTTAAACCTTCTTTCAAAGGTAGCTCTCATGAAAGCCCAATCTATGATAGAAGAATTAGGTAAATGGTGAAACCAATCAACAAAACCCTCAACCAGGGTCTCAACAAATAATCTGATGGCCACATCCTCCTCTCGCACTACTAGGATATTGACTAAAGAAAAAAATGCAGCAATGTGATCATCTATGGATACTTTCTCATCTCCAAAAAATTTGGGAAAGTTCTTTCTAGATCCTAAAGGAAGAGGATTATATGCAGCTAGTTGTAGAGGTTCAGCTACGGTTGCCCAAGGAAATGCCATAGCTACTTTGGGGTAGATAGGGTGTTAGGTTGATAACAGGAGGGGAAACTACTCCGTGTAAAGTTAACACTTGCCAAGTGGTGGATAACCGAGTAGTTTTCTTAGGAGGTGAAGAAGGTCTACTCTGGCTCCTTGTGGTTCTATTTCCTCAACAAGGTACTTCTAAAAGAGCAAAGTTAATATCAACAAGTCTCTCAAAGACTGGGTCTGTGCTACCTTCTTTCCTTGTACTCCTGAGAAACCTTTTAGGCTCCAGGTTTTCAACTAATTATGTGGCCTAGCTTCACGCCCTGTGCGGCATTGTGCCCTTCTTAGATTTCTCCTCTAGATGGCTCCTTCAAGTGCTTCTGCTCTAGCTTCTACTTTCTCTAGCACTTGATTGGCATTTCTATAATGTTTAGTGCTTCTTCTGTATCTCCAGACAAAATTATTTAGCGAGGAAATAATATCTTCTTGATTGTCTTGGAATCTGAAATTCGGTTGGAGCATGGGAATTATGTTTTCATGGGGAAGCACCATCTTTCTCCATGATATGCTTCTAGTGTAATGATTGTTCATCTCCCCAGCAGAGTCACCAAAAATCTGTTGGTAAATAGACTTTTCTTTTCAATTTAACTCTCAAATGCCCAAATCTGTGAGAAATAATTTGATACCAACAGTTGGATAATCTATCACTAGACTTATAGACTTCCTCTGAATTGAAAGGTACAGCTCCCTTATATGAATGATTTTCAGTGAATTTCAATCTTTCCTAATCTAACAGGGATATGTTCTTTACCCAAGAATAGAAGAGGTAAAACAACCTAAACCCAAACAAGAAATAGCTTAGGTGGGGTGAATTCAACTTTAAATCTAGCCAACTTTGAGACTTCATCAATCAAATCAACTACCAAAACTGGTAATGCATGAACTTCTATTGAAAATACAGATGCAAGACTAAATTTTAATGATGAAATGATAGTGAATCGATCTATATCACGAAAAAATTTACCAAACTTACGATGACAATAGATTTTCCCCTTGATTGACTGTATCAAATCATAATATAGAATTCAGGTTTAAATACAGATTACAAATCTAACCTTAAAGAAACATTTGAATTTAATAGAAAGATAAATGAAATGCAGTGGAACAGTTAAAGCAATGATATTCATACATAAAAATTTTACACAGTAAGATGATATCTTTTACACCAAAATTTAGCCAACCTTTGTATTGATTTTGGAAATAATACATATAGAGTCCTAGATAGGGCTATTACAAAAATGGGGTAACCAAAATGATTCAAACTCCCCAACCAAAAATGATAACCAAAGGTTTATCCATTACAACATCAATCAAAATTTGGTACAAAGAGAATCTATTCAAGCTTCAGTTTCATTCCCTTTCCCTAATTTAGCCCTATAGGAAGTGATAGTCGTAATAACTCTGATGAGCTCCTCATGTCTATTGACATGGAAATTGGCATATCGGATGAGCCACCTGGAATGATCCTTAGCCAGGCTCTTAATTTCATTTGTTTGGTCCTTCAATTGTTACATGGATTTATAAATACATCCACTCAACTGCTGGAGCTCTGGCACTTTGTCCAAATGGGTGGAAGATTTCTCTAACAGCTTGTGCACATAATCAGAAAATGATTTCTGCATATTGGCCAATCCTATTATTTCTTTGCCTTTCCCACTCATCTGTGATTCTTTGTGCAAACCTTGAAGAATCTTAAAGTCTTTGTTCTATTCTTCTTGTACCTTAACATCTACTTGCTGCAACCCCGTCTCAGCCTGGATGATCATCTTGATTTTGAACTCTAGGCTTTGAAGCCACTCGATTAGAGGTTCATCTCCATTTTTCTGGATCTTGGCTTGCAATGCCTCTTTGGTCTTCATTTTTATTTCCATATGGAGCATCACTATACACTCTTAACACTTCACTCTCTCAGATGTGAGAGTTTGTAGATTCCTCTCAATGTTGTCCCTTTTCATCTCCAATCTCAAGAGAGCATTACCCAACTATTTGACAACTGCCAATCCCTTAGATTTGAGCCTCTCAACCCATCCCTTGACAATCTGTGTGAAGTGCCTATCCTCCTGGAACTTAGCTATTATGGCTTGATTCTCCGTTGCATTGGGACCAAAAGTGGTCTAAGTACTGAGTATACTAGCAATTGGAGTAACCAATTTCTAGATGAAATTAGTCATCTCATTGACTTTGGCCTTAAGTTGTACCTTTTCCATTTTAAGTTCTTCCATCTCTTCTTCAATTACTACATTATTGGATTTCCACCAATCCACTTTGGTATCATTTTGGGCTAAGCCCATATCAAATGAGTGTAGCTCAAAATCCAAAGGGGTTAAATCTTAAAAATGACCCTCCTTCGTGGGCTTTGCTAACTCCATAGTGAAATTCCCAGTCTCTGGGTCTCTTCCCAATGTGGAAAGTGTCTTCACTTTCTTAGTCTTTACTATAGTGGCATCGGGTTGCATGGCTCAACCAAGAGTATCTTTGCTGGGAGCCCCTTCTTCCAATATCTTTCTTTTGCACTCCAGAGTGTTATCTATCCATGATTCGATGCTAGTGACCTTAGTGGCAGAGACCAACTCCTTTATAAATAGTTTCCTAATGACTGGAGGAGTAGACTTTGGCCTTGAAGAAAATGGATTTACCAAGGTAGGAGAAGAGGACACCAATTTGGCTACTAAAGCAACCTTCTTCTTTTTCCTAGCCTCTTCTTCTGATTTTGTGGTTGAAGGAGTATCTTCACCCACTTCTACTATGATAGGGGACCCTCGCATTGGAGAGTCATGGGTTGAAGTGCCAACTGGTACATCTACAGTGACTACTTCAGTAGGCTACTCTGGTTCTGCATCTTTCATAGGTTCCTCTGTTGTTCCAATATTTGGAAGTAGACCTTCTCCATAAGTCTTCTTTGGTTGAACTTCTTTTTCAGGAGGTTCATCACCTCCCCCAACTGATTGAGATGAACTCTTGGTCATAGATGGGAGTATCACCAAAGAATTTTTTGCAATGTTGGAAGTATCCTTTTTCGGGGTCCTTTGAGTAGGAGACTTCCTTTCCTACCTCTTCCTTCTTCCTGTCATCCATTCAACCCACTGCTCTATCCTCTTATAAATACCACTCATTAGAGTCTACAAGTCACTGATGAATTGATCTAGCATGGGCTCAGAACTGATGGAGATGGGTTTGATCTTCTCGAGATATGTATTATCATACATGTGTTGGCCATCATTTACTAGCCCCTCAACTGCAAGATTTACCTTGAACTTTTTGATTTGTTCAATGGTTAATCTAGCATGAAATCTGTCTCTGCTCTCTAAATCATCTCTACAATTGGCCCAGTAGTCTTCAATGTCATGTACATGGTGGATAGCTTGGCTCATTTGTAGGTAATCACAAGCGTAATTAACTGGATCATATTTTTGCCTCACAACATCATAGGTTTCCAATGAAATCCTCTTGGGGAATGCCTTTAGAACATTCTTTGCCTCAGACTGAGATGCACAAATGTAGGCTCTGATAGTCATGGGGAAGTCATAGCCTTTCTTCCTAGCATCAGCACACATAAAATTCACTTGAAGTGTTTGCCTCATCACCTCCACCAGCATGATTTTATCCGTGGGATATCTAGGCAGCTTCAAATGGAATTCGTCAAAACCTACAAGATGAAGGTATGAGAAATCTCCAAACTGAATAAAATAGCATCTAAATTGGCTAATAAAAGCCATGGATTTGGGAGAGAATCTCCTTTTTGCATAGCCTTGTAGCTCCCATCACAATCTCATTGTAAACGCATCATTAACCCAAAGATATTTAGCATAATTGTTGTGCAATTGCAAATAGGGGAAAAATCGTAACTCTTAACATCATCAGGAAATTCCTCTAATCTAGGAAGCCTTGACCAAATTTGGATTGTAACCAAAATATATAAAAGGACTGAAGACATATAAAATTAATTCTGGCACTTAGCTCTATCTAGGGCCTCCAAGAGGTTCTCACTTACCATAAGGGCCCAATCAATGAAGTGATGTTGGGAACAGATTACCTAAAACATGAAGAAGTGATGGTCAGCAAAATTGAGTGCCTCACTCTCACCTCTGATCCTGTGGAGTAGCACCATAATGTCTATGATCTCCAGCTTCAGATTAGTGCCATATAGTGTCTTTGGCAGCTTCCCTTTGGCACTCCTAGGCTCTTGAAACCATTCTTTCATTATCTCCTTCTTCCAAATTGACTTTTTTGGCGATATATTCAGTCACCACCCGACTGTATGTCATTTTTGAATACTCAGCTTCCTCTTGGATTTGAAGCGAGTTCTGGACCAATTCTCTATTGATAGATAGCAACACTGTATCAATGGGAAAGAGGATTTTTGTTGTATCTAGGTTGTATCAGGCTATGCATTCCTAGATCAATTCTGGGGCTTTAATAGCTATGGGAAAACTAGTGGCTTCAACTAATCCACTCTCCTTCAGTTTATCAGTGATGGGATGCATCTGGTCTGCTTTTAGTCTACTCTGAATGTTCTACATATCAAAGAACTTTAGAGATGTATCTGAGATCTTATGCCATTCAGTGGTAATGTCATTCATTCCATCAAATCCCACAAATCTGGAAGCCATACATCAAAGGATCTGATTTGGGAATGAAGTATATCTTTTCAAGAATGCAGGGAAAAACAACTTGTATCAAAGGCTTTGAATTCAAATAATTTGTTAAAAAAATAGTAGCTCCTGTTGGAAACCTCCAACTGATCTTATAACTTTTGAATTATTACCATTTAACGACTGACTTTCCACACCACATGAATGAAAAGACCTCAACATTAATGAAATAGTCTATTATGAATTAAAATGGCTTTATTTGAATTAATTACTTTGCTCTTACAGGTCATTTAAGAAATTTCTTTTCACTTCAGTAACCACAATGGTAACTTTTCTGAGGTAGTAGAAAATTACTTTTCCACTTCTCCTTTGGGTAGAGAAATGTTTTTTGGAGTGCTCTCTATTCAAAAATCTGCCAAAGGAGATATTTGGCATGTTGGGGTGCCAAAATGACATATGTTGATTTCATTTGCCTTCTTTATATCTTGGATTCTTTCTGAGATAGATTCCTCCTCAAAATCCCTTCATTTTAATGGCTTGGAAAAAAATGTACTCCCTGGGTCAAAACCTGCCTATTGGAGTAGTGGAGAAGCCATTTTCCTCTTTTCTACCAGCAGACTTATCTCTTAGATTTCTTTCTATTTAATCATTCCTCTTAGCTTGTAGAGGTGTAGTTCTGACACCAAAATCCTTCTAAGCCCAAGGGATCCATTTTAGAACTACACTTCCTGTTGAGACATCACTTAGTATTCATCGCTAGAAAATGCACCCCGTTGAGTCTTTTCTGTCGGTGGAGAAGCCTGAACCCAATTTTTTGCCAATGCTGCAAAATGAAGAGTTATGGATAAATACTTTAGTTGCATGTAAAATTGATGCTAGAAATCTTAGAACCATGGCCTTTATCATATTAGGAACTTAACCTACCCAATGAAAACATGATCTCAAATATAGATTCCCTTTGGCTCACAACAGAGAAGTCAGATTTGCAAAATCTGATAAAGGTCTCCTAGCTTAAGGGAATAGCTAGACTTAGACTCAGGACTCACATGAAGCTTTCAGGACCACTACTACACATCAAACATCCACTTTTGTCTAAATGTATGTTGAAAAAATCTGGGGAAACAAAATTCCAATTAGACCTATACCCCTAGAGGAGGACCTATATTAAATATAATTTAAGGTTCATTGTTGTGGAACCCAAAACAGCCGACCTGGAAGTGGTAAAATGAACTTTTGAATGTCCCTGACAACCAACAAACTTTCCAATCAGAAACAAGGAAATAGGTTGAGGTTGAGTTTCACCTTGACCTAGGTCAGGGTCAAGGTAGACCCTAACCTAGGTCAAGTTCGAGGTTGACCTTGACCCACGGAGTCAGAACCCCTGGAAAATGTGCTAGGTGGGATAAATAGTGTCCAGAGAAGCCCATTCAGGGTCCTAAATAGGCACATAAGCTGGAGAGGGGGCATAAATGAGAGGAAACATGATGATGGTCTAAAAAACCCCCTAAGGAGGGCTAAATTTTCTTAACATGGAAGTGCTTCCATTTTAAGATGATACATTAAACGCCCACTTTAGCGGAAGTATGGAAATCAAACATAATCGCGGTAAAGTTAGAAGAAAGACTATGGTGGATCGCAATGAGGTAGAACATCACTTAGTCAAGGACATGAGACCCTAGGAAAAGGATTCTAACTCAACATACATGCACAAGGGTATGAAAGAAAAGAGAAAATAATCATAGAAAGCATAAATGACTACATAAGAAAGACAAGAGAAACATTATAAATAAAATAGCTTCATGATCTAATTCTACTAGCATGAAAGAGAAAATAGAGAAAAGAGAGAGTGATTAACTTGCCTAGTAAGATGCCCACCTTACCATGAATCACCAAGGAGGGAGAGCCCAATAGGTTCACCCATAATGTTTTGTAATTGTAATGCATCTTCTGACGACTTTTGGAATACCCATAGATCCACATTCTTGTATCGCTGTGGAATATAAAATGCGTTTCTTTTCAGGATTTAGCAACTTATGTGTGTTAAATTCCAAGGATTTATCATATTTGAATTTCAAAAATGTGTATCTCTTTAGTATTTAGCAACTTATATGTGTTACCTTGTGAGGATTTAGCAAAAAAATAAAAAAAATGTGTCTCTCTTCAGGATTTAGAAACTTATGTGCGTTACCTTCTGAGGATTTAGCATGTTGTAAAATGTAAATTATAGTATAAGGGAGACCCTATATATTCCCCCTCCTTATTGTGGCTACCTAATAGATAGGATAAGGAAGATAAAGGAGGATACCTAGCTCAAAAAGTAAGGAGATATTGTGTTAGCAGAAATATACACTATATTCTTAGCGAAGAGTGTTGACCCTTACATCTAAGAGAATAAATAATCGTGAAAAGGATATGTCACTTATGGAAAAAGGGATCCCCAAAGAGGAAGAGATCTTATCAACAAGATTCCCACCATAGAGGAGTGCTTAGGATAAAATATCATCTTTTAAAGAAAAGCAAAGAGGGATCAAAGATTCCATCATCAAGCCCATTGCTATCAAGAGGAAGAGGAATCTTTGAATGAAGGAGGAAAAATTTAACCCAAAGCAAGGGAAAGTGTTTATAAAGAACATAATTTGAAAAATCAAGAAGAGGTGATGACCTAGGACAATCACCTCTCATATAAGAGGATATCCATAGCCAAAACATAAGTCTTTATAAGGAAATAATGTTGCAAAATAAACAAATGTCACTAAGCTAAGGAAAGTAGATCCTTAGACAGAGAGAAAGAAGGAAAAACCTAGCCCCCTAGGGATGAAAGCAAGGGATATATCAATCATATCAAGATATGTTGTAACAAACATATATCTTTGCAAAATAAATGTCTTAGAAAATATATCATGAATACTAGAAGAGAGCTATGAATGATTATGAGCATAGGAAGGAATGTACCATAATAAAAAACCGTAGAGATAGAATATAGAGAGGATAACCAATTAGGCTCAAAAAAAAAACATGCTAAGAACATAATGGATCCTATAAAAATGGAAGAAGTACCTCTTGCCCCCCAGTGAAGAGAAAAGAGGGAGAAAGATCTATATTATAGAAGAACAAGGGGTATTCCCCGTATGGAAATTATGAAGAAATTTTAATACCACACGGGAGTGAGATATAATTCCTAAAGAAGCTCTTTCTCTAACATACATCTTAAAATGCATGCAATCAGGAAGTAAATGTGTATTACTATAATGAAAAGGACATTTATACTTGGAGAGAGCATCTTTCAGCATAGGTTTAGAGATTTCTTTCTTAGAATTCATTAACTAAACATATGCCTTCTTAGCCACATATTGAGAAGTATCAGTGTAGTCTAAGGAAGGTGTTGGAAGGAGAATGTAAAAAGGAGGGTGATGATCAAAACCAACCACCTCAACTTGAGATAGTGGAAAGCCTAGACCACTAGCCCCCTGGGGATGAAAGCAAGGGATATATCAATCATATCAAGATATGTTGTAACAAACAGATATCTTTGCAAAAAAAATGTCTTAGAAAATATATCATGAATACTAAAAGAGAGCTATGGATGATTATGAGCATAGGAAGGAATGTAACATAATACAAAACCATAGAGATAGAATATAGAGAGGATAACCAATTAGGCTCAAAAAAAAACACATGCTAAGAACATAATGGATCCTAGAAAAATGGAAGAAGTACCTCTTGCCCCCCAGTGAAGAGACAAGAGGGAGAAAGATCTATATTATAGAAGAACAAGGGGTATTCCCTGTATGTAAATTATGAAGAAATTGTAATACCACATGGGAGTGAGATATAATTCCTAAAGAAGCTCTTTCTCTAACATACATCTTAAAATGCATGCAATCAGGAAGTAAATGTGTATTACTATAATGAAAAGGACATTTATACTTGGAGAGAGCATCTTTTGGCATAGGTTTATAGATTTCTTTCTTAGAATTCATTAACTGAACATATGCCTTCTTAGCCACATCTTGAGAAGTATCAGGGTAGTCTAAGGAAGGTGTTGGAAGGAGAATATAAAGAGGAGGGCAACGATCAAAACCAACCACCTCAAGTTGAGATAGTGGAAAGCCTAGACCACTAGGCCCCGGGGATGAAAGCAAGGGATATATCAATCATATCAAGATATGTTGTAACAAACAGATATCTTTGCAAAACAAATGTCTTAGAAAATATATCATGAATACTAGAAGAGAGCTATGGATGATTATGAGCATAGGAAGGAATGTACCATAATACAAAACCATAGAGATAGAATATAGAGAGGATAACCAATTAGGCTCAAAAGAAAATACATGCTAAGAACATAATGGATCCTAGAAAAATGGAAGAAGTACCTCTTGCCCCCTAGTGAAGAGACAAGAGGGAGAAAGATCTATATTATAGAAGAACAAGGGGTATTCCCCGTATGGAAATTATGAATAAATTGTAATACCACACGAGAGAGAGATGTAATTCCTAAAGTAGCTCTTTCTCTAACATACATCTTAAAATGCATGCAATCAGGAAGTAAATGTGTATTACTATAATGAAAAGGACATTTATACTTGGAGAGAGCATCTTTTGGCATAGGTTTATAGATTTCTTTCTTA
>MU225127.1:3897833-3916643 GCA_018584345.1 Thuja plicata | reverse complement strand
ATATATGATATCAGTTTTGGTTACTGATCACGTTGTTGATATTCATGTTTTGTCACTGATGTCAACACATATTTTTGTGGAAAGGACAGACTGGTTACTTGACTGGAATGAGTGTATGAACACTGTATGGATGATCTAGAATGATCAAATTTGGATTTATGTAGAAGGATTTATACTGACCTTATTCCTAAGGTTTCTTGGCTTTATGTTACATATTATGGATGTTACAGTTGATTTGGTAAAGACTGGTTTTTTGGACTGTAACTGTGATTTTAGACAGAGCTGGTCTCTAAGTTTTGGCTATATATTTCTAGAAAAGATATTTCAGATGATGCGAGCTTACTGGTAAATATCTGACCTATGTCAAAGTAATGGGTCGAGTTTGATTGTTGTTTGGATACTAGTGACATTAGCTATGGTGTGTATTCTGGAGAAGAACTATTTCCTGGATGATTTCAGACATGTAGCATGTGAAATTAATTATGAGCATGGATTGTGGATCTGGAAGCATATGTAATGTATTATAATTTATGTTTACTTGTTATAGGTACCATGAATATCTTAGCAAGGGGTTATATAATTATTTTTATGATGGAAAGCCTTAATTGGCCAACCTAGTTAATTATGTATTAGGAAACCTTAATTGGCTGACCTAATGAATTATTGTAAGAGGGTATATATGAATGATATTTTCTTGTGGAAAAGATGTGGTAGAGAATAAAGGATAGAGATGTGTGGAAGATACGAAGCTTGTTGACTGGTGGATATAGAGTAGAGTTGATGATTGTTATACTTCATTGGAACTGACCAAGCAAAGATAGTTGCTATCAGACAGTTCACTGGATTGTGTATCTACTTTATACACTTGATTTAGATTGTAAATCCTTGAGGGTGGCTTTAACCTTCTTTGGGTAGTGTGCCTTGGCAGTGAGCCTACTATTATATTTAACTCCTAACAAGGTCTGTCTCCTAACAAGGACTATGTACTGTAATGTTGTAACCAGCTCCTAATAGGGCTAATATCTTTTAACATGGATACTATACTGTTAGTACCAAAAAAGGGACCAGAAAGCATATTTAGGTAACCACAAACCCTAAACAATATGCTACCCTAACTAATCTAACATTTAAACCATTTGAAACAAGATTTGAAACATATGCAAGATAACACAAACAAACTCCCTTCAAATGTAGTTCTAATGCCCTTCTTTCTTCTCCATGATGAGATTAATGTTGCTCTTTACATACACACTTTGCACAAGAAGCCAAGTTTTCTAATGAGAGTACTAGAATATTTATGATTCTTGAGGTTCTCAAAAATCTTTTGGTTCAACCTTGAATGAGAGGAATGCATCCCATTTTATAGAAAATGAGAGACATTTAGGTGAGATTGCACAAAATCAATGCATAAATGCAGATTTTGGTTGGTAGAATGTTTGGAAGCATGAAATGGGGGAGATGAAATAAGAAGATATTGGAGGATATTGAAGATATTGAGGAAGTACCTTAATAGGGATGTGAATCCTCAATTAAGGGATATGGAAATTAGGTGAGATTAGGAGGATATTAATTTAATTAATAAATCAATATTCCTCACAAATCCAAATTAGTAATAATGAAATTAAAAAATCCCATAAATTGAAATTAGCTAATTAATTAATAAAAATTAATTGATTATTAAAGACTTAGGGAAAAGGGGAATACATAAATTTTTATTTATTTATTCAATTAGGACCTAGGATAAACTATGGGTTATTCATCCAAAGGGGGAAATTAGTAGATTATAGGTCAAATTGAAGGTGTTGATGTTGAATTGAAAGGATTTTGATAATATTGATAAGGTTTAGGGTTAATTCTGAGGGTTCTGGAATAGTTTAGGAAATCACGAGGCATCGATGATCTTTGGCAAGGCACCCAGATAATGATGATTGGAAATGTTTGAAAAACACCAATGAGATTTGATGGCATCATAAGATTGAAATTGAAATGGGGAAACATCAATGATCTTGGACAATGTTCCTGAAATGATAGTCAAAAATAGTATTGTCAATAATGAACACCACTATTGAATTGATATTGATAGATTGATAACGATAACATCGATGAACTTTGAAAATGTTATCAAATAGCTGATTGAAGGGATACGAAGCATCGATGAACTTGTACAATGCTCCTAAAATAATGACAAGATTGATTGGATTTGGAATAGGGTTTTGACTGGTTTGGAAATTAGGTTAATGATCGATTTGATAAAGAGAGTAGAAATATTAGTAAATGACAACATAGAAGAATGACACAATATTAGTGAATGATAAAGATCAAACACACAATATAGAAGACATGTTAAAAAGGGGGCATAGGCAATGAACTATTTTTAGGTGTCTACATTTTGCCCCTCTTTGAGACAATGTGTTTATGAGCATTGGCTCAAAGAAAAATAGAAGATCATGCCCCAGTGGATTGACATAATGGATGTAGGATGTCTCCTTGGAAAATTGGGCAGAAATTGATATGAGGACAATTTTTTAAAAAAGACCAGAAAATTGGGCAGAAATTGATATCAGGACAATTTTTCAAAAAGAAGGGTGATTCATTGAAGAAATGTTAGGAGAAAGAATAAATTAGATGAAGAAATTTTAGTAAGATAGAAATATTTTGGCTTTCATACTTGTGCAATTGTTTTATAAGAGCTTATTTTGATATTGCAAAAGCAGATGCGACACATTGTGGCACAAAAGCCAGAGCCATAAAGTCATCCTTGTTGTGTAAACAAACATGATGTAGATAGAGGATGATTTGCTCCGTCCCAAAAGTATGTAGCAGACATGCCCCAGAATTTCATGAGATCATCAAATAGGCAGAAAAAGCAAAGCGAAAACAACTGGTCATGAGCCATCCTGGCTACTCTCATAAGTTTAGATAATATCATCGAGTAGCATAGGAACATGAGCAGAAAAGAAAATCAATAAAAGATAAAACACTGACTAAAACAATGTGAGCCAACAACCATTCTGATCTTTTTTTACTTGCATTAAATGTTCATTGATTGATAGCTTAGATTGCAAATTGACTAATTTGATAATTGATTGATAGCTTGGACAGATTAATTGATAACAAAGGTCGAAAGATTGAATGGTCCAACCAGATTGAATGTTGAGTCATAATGATTCAAATCACGTTGATGAGATCATGATTTTGTCAATCACAAATTGATGATTCTGCCACTGATGTTTGCAAACATGATGTTTGATTTGCAAAAAAGAAGATAGGTATGTACAAATTTATTGCAGATTTTTGAAAAGATTTTGAAATTTTTAGGATTTTTGATATATTTGAATTTTTTTTGTGATGATATCATTTTTTCAGGATCGTATTTGATTTTTTTACCAATTTTTTCATGACATTATTTGATTTTTTTAGGAATTTATTCTGGACATTATGTAATTTTTTTTAAAATTTTTTTAGGACATTTAACAATTTTTAGTATTTTTGAGCTGCTTATTTTGATTTTTAGGATTTTTTGAAATTGTCCCCAGTGTCTAGCAAGGCAGGGACATTTTGAAAAGATAAAATGGATTGGTAGAGGGACAAAGGCCAAGGGTCATTGCAGTGGATCTGTTAGGTGCCAAGGACTATCCAAGAAATGGGATAATAAATTTTTTATTTCACCAAGATGGGCGACTGGACAAGACAATGATAAGGTAATGAGATAGTGCAGTGGATAGAATGCGAGAAATGGACATGTCAAGAGGTTTTCTTTGAAAACATGTTTTTGCATTGAACGTCCTTATTTTCATCAAGACCAAGATAGGGAATTTGATAGGAAAATGTTAGGATATGGATAGGATATGCAAGATCAATCAGGGATACGAGATATATGGGTGTTGATAAGTTAAAGGATATGAGGGACATAGGAATAATGGAGGACATGATGGGGATAATGTAGGATAATGACAAGAGTAATGGAGGATAACACAAATGAAATCTGCCCCCAAGTATAGACTACAAGAAGTTCATAGAATTATGGATGACACCTTTTTGCCAGGTTTTCATCATGGTACTTGCCCAAATTGCCTGTTTGCCAGGTTTTCACTATTGGATGAAATTATTTCTCTTGACTTCTTTTTTTTTGTGTTGCCAAGACGCTTGTTTGCCAAGTTTTCATTAGGGCAACTTTTTTCTTTTCATTTTTTTAAAAAATTTTTTTTTAATTTTTTTTGACATTTTGGAAATAACTAGATGCATGACATAACATGGATGAAGGACTCAAGCGCCTTACTCTTTGAAATGTGCTTTCGAAAGATATTATGCAAGTACATTGGTAGGGTAATGAAAAAGGGATATGAAGTGGGTGATTGGATAAGGATGGGACAAGCTTTATGCAAAGGATTAGATAGGTTGGATGAAAGGTTGGAAAACAGGTGTTGGATAATGGAGGGAATGTACGCAATCTTTCTTTGAAGTAGAAGGGAATGGATGAAAGAACAACATTGGCACACACCTTGAGGGGTGATGGAGTGATAGAGGAAAATGAGATTTTAGATTTTGAAGGCTTAATGGAGGAATGGATATGGATTTTGGGACACAAGGACCCAAAATAGATTTGGAAGATGAAAAACATTTAGCTGGATGGATAGAAATTTTGGATGCCAATTTGGATTTTTCTTTAGGACTCTGTGCTTCAAGGAGCTTCTTGGGAATCCACATGCTTTTTGATTTTTCATTAATTTGTGGGTCCTAAGAATGCATTGATTGCATAAGAGATTTAGGAACCCATATGGCTTTTGACTTTATTTTTTTTCAATGGGACTTTGTAGCCTTTTTGATATTTCTTTTTCATTGTGGATCAAAGTTTTGTTTTTTGTACATGTTGATTAGACTGGACATGTTGATCCTTGATAGCATGTAGATTTCTTGACTTGTGAATTTTATGCTTGGCATCCAAATTGCTTGGAAAGGGAATGAGATTCATGGATGGATAGGAATTGTATGGAGGAATTTTGGATGGGTGGAAGGTTCACTAAGGTGTGTGCCTTTGTTGACTTGCACATGGGAAAGGGGATTGTGAGATAGTGGAGGGAGGAATATATGGACCTAAGATGGATGGAAGGGTTGAAGGGGGAGGTATACGACTGGATTTGGATTTTGAAGGGATACCAATGCCTTGAGATGTAGATTTATTATTAATAACATGTCCATTTGAATTTTCTTGGACACATAATGGTTTCAATATACCTTTTGCATGGAGGTCTAACCCTTTGACTTGATAATGCTTTCTTTGACCAGTAGGATACTTGCTACAAGACGCGAGTCCATTATTATGAGGTGTGAATGATATAGAAGGACTTGTAGGACCATGAGGTGGACTAGACTCAATAGAACCAAGGGAACCCATTTGAAGTGTAAGGGGTTCATGAACAAATTGCATAGATGTGTTTGAATCACAAGGGGGAGCACAAGGAACAATAGGATCCTTTGATGGAGAATGAGCAGTGACAGGATCATCTAGTAGGATAGTATCTTGTGGGGGATCTGAAGGGATGATGAGATATTTTGGAGGAAATAAAGGTGAAGGGACACCTTGATCTTGACTTGGAAAGGGATCTTGGGAATACATGGAAGGGAGATCATGATCTTTCTTAGGAAGTGGAAGGTTAGTGATAATTGGAAGGACATGTCTATCTTGAGGTGGAAAATTAAAGGATCATTTTGGATAGGGGGGATAAGGACAGTTGGATCATCATGAGGCTCAAGGTAAATGGTATCTTGGTCAACAATAGGATAGAATTGGTCATTGAAGGGATCTTGATCTTGATATGTTTTAGACATGTTTCTTCATTCTTTTTATCATCCTCTTGACATGGGATGACTTTGGACATGCAGGGGGGGTTCTTGAAAGGGTCAACATTTTGATACGAGGAAGATGGAATTTGGATAGGAATATCATCAATAGGCTTGATTGAAATGGGAGGAAATGGTGTAATTGGTTCAAAGGAACTTGGGATATGCATAGGACTAGCTTGGATGTCTTTCGTGGATAGCCAGTGGAAGGTTGCATTGTTGGAAGAATCACTTCAAGGGGAAGGAGGAAATTTCTCTTGGGAGGAATGTGGGGAGGAAGGGGTGGAAGGAAACATGGATGTTTCTTGAAGTTCAATGTCTTGAGGGGAAATAGGTATTTCATCCATGTGATTATTTGTTTGATGCAATTTTTGAGACAATTTTTTTAAAATTTTGGATTTGAACTTGCGCTGCTTGATGGGTCTTGTTTGTGATACCTCATCATTATTTACATGTTGGAAAGAATTTTTTGAATGAACATGTTCAACAAAAGGTTTCTTAGTGATTATGCTTGGTTGATGTTCAAAAGATGTCACATTTGAATTTTTATTTGTTTGATAAGACATTGGTGGTGAATCGGAGGAGACAAAAGGTTCCTTAAGCAATGTTATTGTTTGTGATCTTGGTATTGATTGTCTTGTTTGCATGATTGGCACAAGATGTTGTGAAATTGTTTGAAGATCACTTGGTTGCATTGGAATGAAGATTGGTTTGTAATTTGGTGGTGGCCCCATTTGAATTATGCCACAGTCAAGTTGAAAGGTTTGTTTGGGAATTTGGTTGAATGATTGATTTGAAATTTGAGCACATGGAGACTGGTTTGAAATTTGATTGAATTGAGCTTGATCTAGGACTTGATAGAAAAATATTGTCTCTTGCACATGATTGAATTGGGCTTTGTTAAATTATTCATTTGCCTCATTGCATTGTGAAATGATTTTTGGTATCTTTGATTTCTCAATGAGAGATTGTGTGTCAATTTCACCAAAAGATTCACTTGGAAATCCAAGGAGTTTGGCCATCTCCTTTCTACTCTTTATCGACTATTCAACCCTCTCTTCCAAGAGATTCTTTTCTTTAGCCAATTTTGTTTGCAAATTTTGAATCATGTTTGAATGTACTTGATGCAATTCATTGTTTCGTTGTGTTGATGTCATTTGCCTTGGCTCAAAAGCTTGTTGTTGTAAAGGTATATCTTGTCTTTGATCAAAAGGTAATTGTGATTTTCCTTGTGATGGAAACATGGGTTGATAAGTTTCTTGTTGCATTTTGGATGCTTGGAACCTAGTAAAGATTGACATGATGACTATATGCAAATGCAAGATTTTTTTTGGATTTTTTTTGGGGATTTTTGAAATTTTGGAAATGCAAGTTTTGAAATGCAACTTTGGAAATGCAAGGAATTTATGCAAATGCAAGCTAAGGTTTATGCAACTGTTTTTTTGATTTTTTGGACTTTGACAATTAATCTTTTGAAAAGAGACAAATCTAGGAGCATAACCTTATGAGGTTGAATAAGGATCTTGACTTGAAAAATAGGATTTTTTAGAATAAGGGACAAGTTTGATAAAAAGGCTTAGGTCAAATCCATCATGACAAAGGTGGAATATGACCAATTGATAGGGTGGGTTTGAAATTTGGCAAAAAGGGGGATCAGGTCAAGATCCTATTTTCAACATCATAAAGAGAGGTTCCATGATTTGGATACTTTCTAGGATTGTTTTCAAAGTTTTTAAGGAGGATCTAAAAATGAGCTATGTATGCAAGAGGGCTATGATTAGGACTTATGGACAAGGGACTATAATGAGGATTTCAATGAGGTCTATAATGTAAGGAATTTTTGAAATGCAAAATGCAAGGAGATTAGGTCATGAATATGCAATATGAAGGCTATCAAGCATGCCAAAAGGGTTCCAAGTGAAAAGTTCAAGGTTCCATATGTTTACTCAAAGACAAGGTTTGTTGTGACCATTTGATTATTTTGAAAGATTGATTTGGAAAAAAAGTGTTTTTAAAGGAGAGTGTTTTTAGGATGTTGTCATTTTTATTAAAGTTTGAGCACTCACACAAGACACATCATAGAGAATGGTTGTTGTAAATTGAACAAACACACCATTTCCTAAAGATAGCAAGGACAATATCTATTGAATCCCCACTTGAACCAAAGTTTAGCCACGCTTACTAATAGCGAACAACCTAGAAGCTTGGAGGCACAGACTCCTCCTTACATGTGCACTCACTTCTCAGGCACTTCAAGCTTCAACTCCCAAGGGTCATCACTTCCCAAGGGATAGTTGTCTCGACTAATAGCTACGAAAGTGTGGGGCATCTTAGTTGGTCTCCAACTTCTGCACCAACAAATAAAAGTTTTTGGCTAATATGACATGGTGTTTAGTAAGGGAATCCATTTGGGTGGTTATACGTGTGGAAGATTAGCTTCATTATGGAGGCCTCCTAGCCTACGGAAGTTAAGTTCTATAGGTTTTAATGCACCACAAGGCTACTGAGGGAGATCTTCTTCTCGGTATAACGCATTCAACACCTGTCCATTGTGAGATTAATCACAATGGCATCTTTTCTATACTGGTTTGGATTGACTTGGCTTTAGCCTGTTACCGATTGGGCATCCACTCTCACTGGCTCTACTAAAGCACTTGGAAGGTATCCACTCTAAAGGACTTGCATGGATTTCTCTTACACCCAAGATCCACGAAGGCGAGGGGAGAGGATACGTCCATAAATTTCCTTGAATTTACAAACTAAAATACACTTCAAGCACATGAATGAAAGGGTTCATTTTAAAGCACCAAGCTGAAGTGTTTTTTAACTACTAAAAACACACATGAAATTTTTAGAACACACATGAAAGTTTTAGAAAACACAAGGTCTTCTAGAGACGTCCTGCATTGAAACCGTTAGTAGTTTTTAAGATTCAATCTCCATCCCACGATTACCATCATGCTGGAAAAATCATCAGTAACACAAAAATCAGTATTAAAAAAATCAGAACAAATTAAAAAAAAAAATCTAACAAAATAAAAAATAAAAAATGTAATCTAATTTTTTTTATAAAAAATCTAATCTAAATTAATAATCTAAACTTAAAACAAGAACAAAAACTTAATCTAAATTAAAAAAAAACTAATCTAAAAACAAAAATAAAAAACTAATTCTAAAATATAACTAATCTAATTAGTAAACTAATTCTAAATTACAAATTAATCTAAATCTAAAACAAATTAGTCTAAACTAAAAGTAATCTAAACTAAAAAAAAAAAATAGGAAATAACTGATTCTAATTCTTCTAATTAACAAAAATCAGAAAGAAACTAATTTAACTCTAAACTAATTAACCAAACAAAAATCTAAATCAAAACTAACTTACAAAAATCTAAACTAAACTAATCTAGTTAAAAACTAAGTTAAACCCAACTAAATATAATCAAATGAAAGCAAATCTACTCTAAATTTAACTAAGTAAAAGAAGGGCAACTATCATGCAATCTGAAAAAAAAATGAAACCACCTTATACGTTGGTGATTAAAATGAAAAAAACAGCAATATGCAAGACATATTGGTAACAGAAGATGGCTGATATGTTTAAGAACCGATGCAAGGAAAGTCCCTAGTGAAACGTATAATTATTTCAATGAACCATATGACCATGAATGGTTCTATCACTCAAAACTAACTTCTTTTAAGCTCACGCATCATGAAGAAATTAAATTGACCTTTGAAGTCCTGTTTCAATTAATTTATTATTATTCTTTAATAATTTACTTCTATTTGAATTGACTCCATTTTATTATCATGTGCCCAATGTAAATAAAAAAGAATGTAACAGAGAGTTAGCACAGATAATGAAAATTAAAACGCACCTCAATAAAATGTCTCTTCACCTTCTTGAAGATAAGACACACCTCAACAACCCAAACAATACAAAGACGTCTGCTAATAATGAAATCTTTTCCTTTCTACCACAATATTTTTATCAAATATCTCTATTTCAGAATAGTAAATTTATGCTTTTTAATGGTAATTCTTTTTTTTGAAATTAATGAGATACACTTCAAATTGGTTCTTCAAATAAAATTTTACCAACTTTGGAACCAATCTTTAACTCCAAGTCAAAACTTTCACGTCAGGTTCACCAAATGTAAGACCAGAAAAGGGACTAGAAAGCATATTTAGGTAACCACAAACCCTAAAAAATATGCTACCCTAAATAATCTAACATTAAAACCATTTGAAACAAGAGTTGAAACATATGTAAGACAACACAAACAAACTCCCTTCAAATGTAGTTCTAATACCCTTCTTTCTTCTCCATAATGAGATTAATGTTGCTCTTTGCACACACACTTTGAAAAAGAAGCCAAGTTTGCTAATGAGAGTACTAGAAGATTTACGATTCTTGAGGTTCTCAAAAATCTTGGGGTTAACCTTGAATGGGAGGAATGCATCCTATTTTATAGAAAATGAGAGATCAATTAGGTGAGATAGCACAAAATCTATGCATAAATGCAGATTTTGGTTGGTAGGATGTTTGGAAGCATGAAATGGGGGAGATGAAATAAGAAAATATTGGAGGATATTGAAGATATTGAGGAAGCACCTTAATAGGGACGTGAATCCTCAATTAAGGGATATAGACATTAGGTGAGATTAGGAGGATATTAATTCAATTAATAAATCAATATTCCTCACAAAACCAAATTAGTATTTATGAAATTACAAAGTCCCATAAATTGGAATTAGCTAATTAATTAATAAAAATTAATTAATTATTGAAGACTTAGGGAAAAAGGGAATAAATAAAGTTTTATTTATTTATTCAATTAGGACCTAGGATAAACTATGGGTTATTCATCCAAAAGGGGAAATTAGTGGATTATAAGTCGAATTGAAGGCGTTGATGTCGAATTGAAAGGATTTTGATAATATTGATAAGGATTAGGGTTAATTATGAGGGTTATGGAATATTTTAGGAAATCACGAGGCATCGATAATCTTTGAAAATGCGCCCGGATAATGGTGATTGGAAATGTTTCAAAAGCACCAATGAGCTTTGATGGCGTCGTAAGATTGAAATTGAAATGGGGAAACATCGATGATCTTGGACAATGTTCCCGAAATGATAATCAGAAATAGTGTTGTCAATAATGAACAACAATATTGAATTGATATTGATAGATTGATAATGATTACATCGATGAACTTTGACAATGTTATCAAATAGTTGATTGAAGGGATACGAAGCATCGATGAACTTGGACAATGCTCTTGAAATGATGACAAGATTGATTGGATTTGGAATAGGGTTTTGATCGGTTTGGAAATTAGGTTAATGATCGATTTGATAAAGAGAGTAGAAATATTAGTAAATGATGACATAGAAGAATGAAACAATATTAGTGAATGATAAAGATCAAACACACAATATAGAAGACATGTTAAAAAGGGGGCATAGGCAATGAACTATTTTTAGGTGTCTACACATTCATAGATGAGAAGTATTGTAGAAAATACCTTAATAAAGATAGCAAAATGATAAGGAAAGAAAAAGCACAGTTTCTCTTTTAACAAATTCAATGAAAATAGATAACTAATCAGAAAAAAGGCAACAACATATAGATAAAGTCTAAGAATTATGAATCAACAGACACATACATTGCAGAGTAAACTAAATGTCAACACAGGACACTTGCTATTTGTTTTTAGATGCCAAAAATTTGATAAAATTAACTATAATTTATTTCCAAAAATCACTACACAGGCAATCACATGAAGTCTGTTCTTTCAAAGAAATATCATCTTTTTCCACATCTGTTTCTCTAACTTTTTTAAAATTCAAACTATCACAACCAAAAATAAACTATCTAGTTATCCCTAGTCTCTTTTTTTCGAACCCTTACAAAATTTTTAGCAGCAATACTTATAGTATCAAAGCACCGAGAGGTCTCCCAAAAAATTTGATCTCACGGGCAATTAGTTATAAAATGAAACCAGCATAAAAAGGACATATGTCCTTAAGAGTTTTCATGTCAATTCAAATAAAAACTAACTATCTAATTAATCTAGTTCTTTGTCCACTGCATGATCCTCGCTTCCTGCTGGGCTCCCTTCTTCGTCGGCAACTGACTGAGTGGGTTTCCATTCTTTATATGCCTGAATAAGCTCCTTTGCAAACAATAGATGCGCGATCTTGGAATTTACTATCCTGGCCATTGAGGCTTCCTCACCCCATTTTAAGTTTTTCACCTTTTCCACCATGCCTGGAAATTTATCCACGCATAGATATAACATTGATTCAATTCTCACCATCTGAGTTAGCTCTGTGGCTTTAGGATTAGCCTTTTCTCTGATTATCTTTATCACTGAGTCGAAGGCGTCCAAAGCTCCTTTCAATTCCTTCACCATACTGATGGATAAGTATAGGTGAAGTTAATGACCTCCAACTCGTTCAGAGCGGATTTTTGAATTTGTTTAGTCTCAGCCTCGTATTCCTTGGTTTCTATAATAGCACTTCTTATGAGAGAGATACACCAGATGATGTTCTTTCTAATTATAAAGAAAATTTATTCCTCAGTGCATTTCAGATCTTTTTCTGTGCAGAACCTACTGAAGCCATATCTCTCTATCTCTAAGAATTTCCTCATCATTGATACCCATTTTTACTCCTCTCCATCCCAGACTTGTTGCTGGGTTTGCAACTCTCCCATTATGGCTTTAGTATCATGGAGGACTAAATTCAAATCTTTGATATATTGTTGGCCACTGTTAAGTACATGGGACATCCACTCATCAACTAAAGAGACTAGTGTTTGACCCCTCTGAACTTGATTTAGCAAATTTTTAATTTTTGCAGAGTTTGGATCGAATACCTATGGGGATTGGATTAGTGGCGTGGTGTCAAAGTTGCAGAAAATGTTTATGAATTGGGAGAGTGACACTATTGTATGCTTCATTTCTTTCTTTTCCTTATTGTCTTTCCAAGATTTCCTTAACATTTGTTGAGTTGTCTCTTTGAAAAGGTGATTCTTTCCCGCCCTATACATGGTCCCTAGTTCAATTCTAGTGACTTCAAAGTCTTCAGCCGCAACATCCTGCTTCTCCTCCTTTAGTCTATAGGTGGCTACTTCAGCATTTCACTTCCCAGTTTTAGCATCAGCAAACATCCGTGTTATGCTCTTAACTATCTTGGCCTTGGGAGTCTTTTGAACATATTTACTGACTATATCCTACACTGGGATAGATACTGGAACTAGGCTCCATTTCTTATTCACTGAAGTGGTGATCCATCTAGGTGTGACACTTGTTGTTGTTGGTTGCTCACTTGTCTTTGCAGGAGTATCCATCATATCTAGAGTCATATCATCTAGATCAAAGAGGTCCTTTCCTATTTTCTCATCTTCACCAATTTGATAGCTTAAATCCCTAAAATTATCGTCCTCCAAGTTAATTGTTTCTGCATTGTCCTGAGTCATCTTCCCTTTCTTTTGTGACTGATACTTTGACCTGGTAATTCACTGACGTGAGACCATAGGAGAATATTCTACAACAGATTTCTTCCTAGAACCCTTAATCTACTGCTTACCCAATGCACCTGCATTATCAAGTGGTTTTTGAAGATTGGAAACAAGGGAAGAACAATATAAAGGTGAAGACTTAACTTCAATTGACTTGAGACTAGACTACTTTCTTCTTGATTGTAGCCATTCCTCACCTAATTTAAGTACATGTTGTGTCCTGTGTTCAATATCATCTTCCTCTTCCACTAACCAAGAAATATCATACTCCTCATTTCCCAGGGATATTTTGAAATTAGGTTCAGCTAGATTTGAACAATCATCTATTACACCTTCTACATTAAACTACAACCTCATGGATAAAATCTGAGATATGCAAAGCTGACTGTGATCTCTCTCCTTAACTTGAGACTCATTAGGATAGTCTGCCCAGAAATATTCTAGGTGGGGAAATGGGAACATATGGGACCTAAGTCCTAAACTCCCATTGGAAAAGTTCTTATTATCAAAACCTATCCTCTCTGTATAATATTTGAAAGAAAAATGACTCAGATCACTCCCTATGCTTATAGCGTCTTCAATAGAAAAACAAGAAAATTTACCTAACTACAATGGCAAAAATTTCTCCCATTCCTCTTTAGGAAGGAAATGTCTGAGTACAGTGACAAGCTACCTACAGACCTCTGCAAAAATAAAGCAGTCAAAAGTATACCTAGGCAATTTTGTAGGAGGATCTCTGAAACCACCAACCCTAACATAAGTGAATCTAGGGAAATGAGTATAAAAACTCCCAAATTTGGTGACAAAATCCTACACTTCAGTGCTCATTCTCTTGGAAAATTCCCCAGTCAACTCAAAACAAAGTTTACCCATGAAAGTATCATGTACTCTCTTGTAGTTCTGAATTACATTATCTTTGTGAAGAATAGGGAAATAATCATAACACACATGCCATTAGACCAAGGCTCATGAATTGTCCCATCCCATTTCCTACTAAAATCCAAACAATACATCAGATAAGAAAACATGAAGAAACTACATCCTGTAAGTTTTGAGTTATTAAGTTATTCCCTCATTGAACTAGCAATCAATTCTCCCCAATCCAGTATCTGTTTCCCTTCTAAAACAATTTGAATGTAACAAAACAACCAATTTGAGAAGAAAAAGGACTCTGGAGACCCTCTATCTCTCCGTAAAATCACCATAACATCACTAATATACAGGTGCACATGACCACTGTTAAACTTTTTTGGGTATCCGGGAACCTCCCAACTATGGGTTGAGTAACCAATGCTTGGCCATGGAAGTGCGATTTACATCTACATTTTCTTTGAATTTAATAAGGGACTGTGGAGGAGAAAAAGGAGAAAAGGTTTTCTCTAGAATTTGGAAAACTAGAGAGATAATTTCTCTATTTACAGTCAGCAAAACACTACCATCTTTCTTAAAAGTTGATTCAGTCCTTTGATCATAGTTACAGACACACTCGTGAACTAGTTCGGGGCAAATTACTGTAGGAGGGAAACAAGAAGCTACACACAATCCACTATGCAGGATTTCCAAAGTAGGGACATTCTTTTCTAAGCATCTAGAAAGACAATCAAGGATTCCTTCAACATCATATCCTCCTAAATTTGTGTATGCTATAATAGGGCTTTCACACACCAGACTAGAAATTCTTCAAAATAAGTGAAAAGTGGATTTCATACTTGCAAAAACAAACTGATAATTGCCACAGAATCTTCTGTATACTTCACAAGCTTAAATCAAAACACTGCAGGGGGTGCAACCTAAATCACCTTGTTCCTGTAGACTCTTCTACATATTGGAGCTTCTGAAAAAACCCTTACCTTCAGACTAGATGTATATAGATAGCGACAACATTTCAGAAAGAATGAACTCTAAGAAGGGTTTTAAATAGAAATTACTAGTGATTAGATCATTAATTACCCATCTTTAAGGCCACAAAGGCCAAGAGAATGAAAAGATAGTTTACGCATGTAATTAATTAATGCCACCCGCACAAACTTTTATGCCATACAAATTTATAATAAATATCACAACATGTGCACACTTAACCGCCACCATTACTTATCGGCATTAAATGCTCTTTTTTGTAGGTCCCACTGCCAAGTGGTGATGAATTCTGCCTTTTCTTCCCAATGTCACTTTTTCAAAATCCTTGAACACTCTTAAACAGTGTTGAACTGAGTTCAAGGTTGTTCACATGTGTTCGATCCTGTTCAAACTTATTCTCATTCATTTATCTGCCTTAGTCTTTGGACTGCATATTATGTGCTAACATCACTGATTTCCATCTTTGAAAAGTCCAATTTTCCATCCACTGCAACCATGAGACTTTTCCTACCAATTTTGTGCATTTTTCATTCCTTACAATAATATGAACTACCTTGAACACCCTTGAAAAGTGTATAATTCTTTTCTCCAAAGAATCTATAAACATTTGATCTTCAATAGCAGTTTGTAACTTAGTTGCTAACAAGTCTAGAGGAATCAACACTTGAGCTCCTACTCCATAGACCAACTCAAAAGGGGCCATTCCAATTTCTCTTTTTGGAGTGATCCTATCAGCCTAAAGGGCTTCATATAGCTTCTTGTGCCAGTTCTTACCACTTTCATCTACCAATTTCTTGATAATGGCAATTAAATTTTTATTACTTAACTCCGCTTTCTCGTTACCTTAAGGGAAATAATCTGAAGAATGAGCTAGAAAAATACTATGGTCATAACAGAAAAGAATCAGTTCTTGAGATGAAAAATAAGTAGCATTATCAGCTACAATCTTTTGAGGCACTCCAAAGCACACCAGAATATTATCTTTTAAAAAATCACAGACCACCTATGAATTTGATTTCTTAGTGGGAACAGCTTTGACCCACTTAGTAAAATAATTAGTCACTATTAGGATATAAACATGACTAGTACTCGACTGAGGATTAGTTGGGCCAACAAAATCTATCCCCTATTTCTTGAAAGGCTCATCCACTACAACAGGTTTCAATGGCAGGGCAACTAATTGAGGCCTTCCAGAAAACAACTCACACTTTTGGTAATTTATGAAAAATGCATATGCGTCTTTGAACATTCCTAGCCAATAAAAGCAATACGAAAGGATTTTGAAAGCTATAATAGATGATAAAAAGTTTCCCCCGCAAGCCTCCTCATGAAAAGTTTTCAATAGTTGTGTTGCCCCACTTTTAGTCTTCATACCCTTCAGACAAAAGTGAGTGTTTAATGTATGGTGGTGGTCTTGAAAGCTTCTTGTTAAGTCTTGATTCTAAGTCTAGAAAACTTTCCCTTAGGCTAGGGAGCCTTTACCAGATTTTTCCAAATTGCCTTCTCTTTTGAACTGGAGGATTTCTATTTATGAGGTTATGTTTTCATTGGGTAGGTTAAGTCCCCAATCTGATAAAGGTTGTCGTAAAAAGATTTCTAACATCATTGTTACACACAATGGAAGTATGTAGCCGTAATCCTTCATTTTGCAGCTTGGCAAAAAATCAAGTTCGAGCTTCTCCACTGGTGGAAAAGTATCAACAGCATGCATCTTCTGCTGACGACTACTAAGTGATGTCTCAGCAAGAAGTACAGTTCTAAAATGGATCCTTTAGGCTTAAGAAGGGCTGTTATGTCTGGATTACACCTCTACAAGCCAAAAGGAATGATTCAATAGAAAGAAATTAAGGAAATAAGCCTAAAGGTGGAAAAGAAAAAAATGAATTCTCCCCTACTCCTACAGGCGGGTTTTGACCCACAAAGTATGTTTTCCACCGAACCATTTAAATGAAGTGATTTTGAAGGACCTATCTTACAAAGAATCTGAGATATAAAGAAGGCAGATGAAATCAACACATGCCATTTTGGCATCCTGATAGACCAAATTTCCCCCTTGGTGGATTTTTTAACTGAGAGCACTCCAAAAGCACTTCTCCGCCGAAAGGAGAAGTGAAAAAGTGATTTTTTTCTACCTCAAAAAAGTTATCATTGTGGTTACTAAAAGTGAAAAGACATTTCTTAACGGCCCGTAAGAGAAAAGTAGTTAATTCAAATAAATCCATTTTACTTCATAACGAGATTTTTCATTAATGTTGGGGTCTTTTCATTCATGTAGCACAGGAAGTCGGCCGTTAAACGGTAAGAATTCAAAAGTTATAAAATCAGTTGAAAGTTGCGAACGAGAGCCACCATTTGTTTACAAAATTGTTTTGAATTCAAAGTCCCATATTTTAGCTATTCCTTGCTTCCGCATCCCTAAGAGATACTTGTAATTTATAAATATGAATCAACAGAAGCATGGCTCCTAGATTCATGGGATTTAATGGAATGAATGGCATTACCTCTGACTGGCATAAGATCTCAAACACTTCTTTGAAGTTCTTCGACATGCAAAATTTTTAGAATAGATTGAAGCCAGACCAGATGCACGTGATTACTGAAAAACTAAAGGAGAGAGGGTTAGTTGAAGTAGTCGGTTTTCCTATAGAAGTTCAAGCCCCGGAGCTGGTTCGAGAATGTATCGCCCGATACAACCCAGACACCAAACAAATCCTTCTGCTTGACAACACAGTGCTTCTATCTATTGATAGAGAGTCCATCTAGAACTCCCTCCATATCCTAGAATGAGCAGAGTATTCAAAAATGACATACAGTCGAGCTTTGACTGAATATATTGCCAAAAAGGCAATTTGGAAGAAGGAGATAATGAAAGCATGGTTTCAAGAACCCAAGAGCACAAAAGGGAAGCTGCCAAAGAAATTATATGGCACTAATTTGAAGCCAGAGATCATAGACATCCTGTTGTTACTCCATAGGATCAAAGGTGAGAATGAGGCACTCAACTTTGTTGATCATCACTTCTTCCTGGTTCAGGTAATCTGTTCCCAACATCACTTCATTGATTGGGTGCTTATGGTAAGTTAGAATCTCTCGGAGGCCCTAGATAGAGCTAAATGCCAGGATGAATTTTACATGTCTTCATTCCTCTTATATAATCTATCTACACTCCAAATTTGGCCAGGTCTTCCCAGATTAGAGAAATTTCCTGATGATGTCAAGAGTTATGAATTTTTCCCCTCTTTGCAATTGCATAATAGTTATGTTGAGTATCTTTAGGTTAATGATGCGTTTACAATGAGATTGTGTAGGGAGCTCCAAGGCTGTCTAGAAAGGAGATTCTCTCCTAAGGCTATATTATGCTGAATGTGGACCTCTTGATTCAACACAAACACAACATAGTCCTTACACAATCAATGAATTCACAAAGACAAACATGAATTGTTTGCTCTGCAAATATGATTGAAGCGACCTGTTGCCTCCTAATTAGATGTGATTGTTGCAGTTTACCCTCAGAACAAGAGCCAACAACCTGACCATTGCTAATATGGAGGATTTTATAGTGCAAGTAGATGAAGAAAAGCCA
>MU225127.1:3850020-3880395 GCA_018584345.1 Thuja plicata | reverse complement strand
AGCACTTAGGACTTTAGGATTAAATCAATTAATCATAGGGATTTTAGCTAATAATCATTTGAGATTTAGGAATTAAGTGTAATGTTAGATTTATGCAAATTTGGGTTTTCTGCATTTGAAACTCAGTTAATTAAAGTCAATTAGGAGAAGAATTTGCCTAATACAATAGGACTTCGAAGATGAGAAAATGCACCAAAATTGATTAGGTTATTAAGTGCCAATTTTGGGGTGTTACAAAGGCCATGGCCTTTATCATCCAATTTGGGTGCTATTTCATTCAATTTAGAGGTTTCTCACATCTTCATCTTGCAGGTTTTGATGATTTCTCTTTGAAGCTGCCCAGGTATCCTACTGATATGATCGTGCTAATCAAAGTAATGAGGCAAGAACTCCAAGTGAACTTACTCTATGCTAAAGATAAGAAGAAGAGATACGACTTCCCCATGACCATTAGAGCTTATAGTTGCACATCCTGGTCAGAGGCAGAGAATGTTCTCAGGACATTCTCAAAGAGGTCTTCTTTGGAAACCTATGATGTCTTGAGACCGCAATATGACCCAGTGAACTATGCCAGGGATGTATTGAAAATGAGTCACGCAATTCATCATGTACATGATATTGAAGACTACTGGGCTAATTGTAAGGATGATTTGGAAAGTAGAGAGAGATTCTACACCTACTTAACTATTGAACAAATCAAAAGGTTCAATGTTAACATTGTAGTAGAGGGGTTAGAAGATGATGGAAATCATATGTATGATAATACATATCTAGAGGAGATAAAGCTCACCCCTGTCATTTCTAAACCTATGCTTGACCAAGCCATTAGTGATTTTTAGACTCTAATGGGGGTATCTACAAAAGAATAGAACAATGGGTTGAATGGATTGTAGGCCGAAGGAAGAGGTTAGAAAGGAAGCCTCCTACTTAGCGAACCCCTGCAAAGGATACTGCTGGTATTGCAACCACTTCATCAGTAATGATTCCAACTGTTGCTAAAGGATCAACCTAGCCGGCTGGAGGAGGTGATGAACCTCCTGAGAAAACAATCACATTGGAGAAGACTTGTGGAGAAGGCCCACTTCTAGGCATTGGGACAATTGAAGAAGTAGTTACTACAGATCTAGGCAAGTCTGCAGATGAGCCCATCAAAAGTACAAAGCCAATTATGGCTACTGCTATGGATAGGCAAGTTGGGATCTTGACCCAAGAGGTTCCAAGGTGATGATCCCCTATTATAGTTGAGGTAGGAGAGAATAGTTCCAGTGCCTCTGCTACAGAATCAGATAAAGAGGTTGAGAAGCAAAAAGAGGTTTCTCAAGTTGTCAAATTGATCTCTTCTTCCCCTACTTTAGTGTACCCATTCACTTCCCAGCCAAAATCTACTCCCCCATTCATAAGGAAATTGTTCATGGAGGAGTTGGTCTCTGCCAGCAAAGTCACTTACATAGAATCATGGATAGAAAATACCCTCGAATGTAAGAGGAAGAGAGCGGAAGAAAAAAATCCTAGCAAAGATACTCTGTCATGCTCCCTTCAGCCCAAGGCCACTACGGGCAAACAAAAGAAAGTGAAGACAATATCTACCCTGGGTCATGATCCTGAGACTGGGCACTTCACCATGGAAGTGGCCAAGCCAACTAAGGAAGGTAGATTCAAAGATATGTCTGCTTCAAACTTTTAGTTTTAGTCATTTGATATGGGGTTGGCTCATCATGACACCAAGGTGGATTGGTGGAAATCTACCAATGTCGTGATAGAAGAAGAGCTCGAGGGGCTCAAGACTGCCAAAGTTAAACTTAAGGCAGAAGTGGCTAAGCTGACCAACTTCATCAGGAAGCTCGTCACTCTGATTGCAAGCGTTCCTAGCACCCAAACCACCTTTGACCCCAGTGTTGTGGAGAACCAAACCATTCTAGCTAAGTTGCAAGAGGACCGACATTATGGGCAGATTGGTAAACGGTGGATTGAGAGGCTTGAGTCTAACGGACTAGCAGTGGTTGAACAACAAGGTAATGCCCTTCTAAGGATGGAGGTAGAGAGAAATAACAATGCTAAGAACCTATAGACTCTCACATTGGAAAGGCTAAAGTGCCAGGAATGTATACTTATGCTCCATGTGGCAGTAAAGATGAAGACTAAAGAAGCTCTAAAAGCTAAGATTTTACAGAAAGGAGATGAGCCTTTGATCGAATGGCTTCAGAGTCTAGAGTTTAAGATTGAGATGATCATCCAGGCCAAAGCAAGATTGCAACAGACAGATGTCAAGATCAAAGAGGAGTAGAGAAAATATTTCAAACTCCTCTTAGGGCTTCATACAGAGTCACAAACTAGTGGTCAAGGCAAAGCAATAATTGGAGTAGCCAATATGCAAAATTCATTTTCTGATTATTTGCATAAACTGACAGAAGATTCATCCTCTCATCTAGACAAAGTACTAGAACTCTAGAAATTGAGTGGATGCATTTTCAGAGAAATGAAAGAACTGAAAGATCAAACTAATGTCATTAAGATTCTTGCCAAGGAACATTCCAGGTGGCTCATTCGATACACTAACGTCCACATCAACAAGCATGAAGAACTCATTAGAGCCATTGCAGCTATTATAGCCTATAGGGACAAATTAGACAAGGGGAAGGAAACTAAAGCTTAAATAGATTCCCCCTTGTGCTATTTTTGATACTATTGTAACCGACAAACCTTTTCTTATCATTTCTGGTCGAGGAAGTTGAACCGTTTTGGTTGCCTCCTTTTTGTAATGGTCTAATTTGGAACTCTATATGTATTATTTCCAAAATCAATACAAGCGTCGGCTAAATTTTGGTGTGATAGATAGAATTTGCTGAGTCAAATTGGTATGTCTAAATACCATTGTTTTATCTATTCCATTTGCATTGCACTTATCTTTCTGTTGAATTCGGATGTTTCTCTGAAGTTGGATTTACAATCTGTGTTTGAACCAGAGCTTTGTATTATGATTTGATACAATTAGAAAATGGGGAAATTTCTTGTTATCTTAAGTTTGGGAAACATTCTTATGATATAGATCAATTCATTATCATTCCATCATTAATCTTTAGTCTTGCATCTGCATTTTCAGTAGGCGTTCATGCATTACCAATTTTGGGAGTTAATCTGATTGATGAAATCTCAGAGTTGGATAGATTTAGAGTTGAATTCATCCCGCCTGAGCTATTTGCTACCTAGGATTAGCTTGGTTTGAATCTTCTATTCTCAGGTTAAGAACATACCCCTGTTAGACTAGGAAAGAGAAAAATTCATTGAAAATATTCATATAAGAGAGTTGTACCTTAAATTTAGAGGGAAATTATTTTTTTCAATAATAATTTTTCAACTATTATATTTGATTGTTCTTAAGAATTTTGGGTATTTTAGAGTTAAATTGAAAAGAACAATATGTTTACTAACAAGTTGTAACTGTTGCTCTTTGTCCACACATCTAAGAAAAGTTCTATCTACCCCTCTTTTATACAAGGTGCCTTGCCATATTACATACTTTATAGCTTGTAATCTTAGGTTGTGCCTCTCCTTGGGTGACAATCACACGGGGCATTCTCCATAAGTGAGGAAATACGCTATGTCAGAGAGCTAGGAATCGGTCAAACTAACCAATAGCACTTGAGATGCTTCTTCTTTATATTCTTCTGATGGTTCTAAATTTTTGGCTATGAACTTACAAAGGCCTCTTCCCCGGACCAGTTTGGTAGGTTTAATTAACAAATCATACTCTTGTATCTTAGTCACCCACACTTCCATCTTGTTCATTGCTATTTCCTATTGAGTAAGCAAACTTTTCACTGCTGAATCTAGCACATACACTATGGAGTGCGAGTGTAGAATGTAAAACCTGAATTGTGTGACCGATTTTACTACCACAAAGGCCTATTTTTCAATGGAAGAGTATTTAAGTTTTTTCTTCTTTAGAGGAGTGCTCAAGAAAGAAATTAGCACTTCATTTCCAGAAGCATCTTTTTGGGTGAGAATCCCTGATAGGGTGTGATCAAAAGCATAACAGTAAATAATAAAATATCTTTTATAGTTAGGGTAGACCAAAGCAGGCGCCTCTGCTATAGCAGTCTTTATTACATTGAAATCCTTTTTACCATCTTCTGTCCATTTAAACGGCTATTTTTCACTCATCATTCCTACAATATACCTAGTTACCTCAAAAAAATCTGGGACAAAGGCTCTTAAAAAGTTGATCTAGCCAAAGAAATATTTAACTCCTATTCTAGTCAATGGTAGAATAATTTGTTGAATCACATTTACCCTCTCTGGATCAATTCTAATTCCTTCTTTGGAAACAACATATCCTAACAGCTTTCCTTCTATTACACCAAAAATAGATTTTTTGGGATTAAGTGATATGCCATGGTCCTTGCATCTCTCTAGGACTGATTTGAGGTCTCTGATGTGATATTTCCTTCTTCTAGAGTAAACCATCAAATCATCAAGATAAATCAAGCTATAATTCTATTTTTCATATCAGCAAAGGAAGAATCCATTGCTCTTTGAAATTTCACTCCTGCATTGATCAACACAAAGGGCATTCTATTATAAGAAAATATCCCCCATGGTGTAGTGAAAGCGGTCATGTTTTTATCTTTGTCTGACATGCTTACCTGATTATACCCTAGAAACTCATCAAGCAGAGACATCATCTCTGATCTGGTGACCATTTGTAAAACATATTCCATCTTAGGCAAGGCATAATTATCTTTTAGGCTAGCCTGGTTCAAATTGTGGAAATCTACATAGATCATTATTTCTCAATTCTTCTTCCTCGCGGGAACTATTTTTTCTATCTAGGTTGAGTGATGGATAGGATAGATCATCTTAGCCTTTATCAACTTGTCCACATCTCTTAGAATTGCCTCTAAAACTTTAGGAATATAGCTTCAAAGTTTTTTCTGGAAGGGCTTTAACTCCGGTTTAAGGGGAATATGATGACTAAATTCTCCTTATCAAAACTCTTTAACATCATCATAATTCCAGGAAAACATGTCCATGTAGGCCATCAACAAAATCTGAAGGTTTTTATTTTCTTGAATAGATAGGGTTTTACCCACAGATATCCACCGAGGTTCATCTATAGTACTGATATTCAGTTTGTCATATTCCTTTTGTACATCTGAATGTAGGCCCTTTCTTGGAATGAAACTATCATCTTTTCAAGAAAATTTTTTTTCTAAGGAAACCAAACCTTTGTGAATTTTGTTACTCTTCAGCTGAACAACTTCTTCTTCTTGCGAGAACTCAGAACCAGACTCACCACACTTTTCACCCATTCCTTCAAAGTAAGTAGATGAAAAAACTTCTACACATGTCATGAAATCCTTAATTCAAGCATCATCTTCAAACACTTGCAGATGTTCAATGTTATTTGGAACTGTAGGTCTATATATCATCTCAACCTGATATGTATCAGTTTCAAAATTTGGGTGAGGAAGTAATAGAGACACTGACACAACCAAAGAATCAGCTCTTGAATTCAAATTTCTGGGAATTGCCTATATGAAAAAAGCTTCAAAATAATTGATTTCATCCCAGAATAAGTCTTTGTAATGTTTGAGGTGTTCATTTTTTTACTGTGAATTGGCCTTTCACTTGTTTAACAATAAATTTGGCGTCACCTCTCATAGCAATCGCTTTAATCCCCAATGTCCTCACTTCTCGTAAACCTAATAACAGAGCCCCATATTTGGTGGTATTATTAGTGTTTTTAAAGTCTGGCTTAAATGAGAATGGGGTATATTCATTTTTTGGACCCTTAAATACCACACCAGCTTTGGATCCTACACTAGCACAACTACCATCAAACTTCATTAACCAAATTTGCTCATTTTCGTCACATATTGTAGAAACAGGGGATGTCTCTTTTGAGAAAATCATATAGTTACCAAACTCACAATATTGGAAAAGGATTTGTGCCTTTGAGTCATTAGATGGGAATACAATATACTTATTTTTAGCTTCAAGTTCCAGCTTGACCTTTTTCTTCCCTATGGGTATAATAGCTTCTAACCAATCCATTTTTATTTCCCCGCCCATGTCTTTACAGAAAGTTCTACTCAATAACATCCCTTAACTTGCAGGAATATCTGTGACTAAAATGGTTAAATTTAATCTCTTGTCTAGGTAAGCTTCTAACAAATCTTGGGCATCTTTCACTTGGCCAATCGAAGGCACCTTTTTACCATCCATGGAATAGCATCTTCCAAAAATTTTTGTCAGAGTCAAACCTAAAGCTTTGGAAACAAATGAGGGCATGATATTATTGGAGGAACCTAAATCTATAATACAATTACTTTGTTTGAGACCATTAAGGAGAAAGGAAATATAGAAACGATCAGGTTTCCTCATTTCATTAATTTCACATTTCATTTTCAAGGTGGTTGCAGTGGCCAAGTTATTTTGGTCTGATACAACAGGAGGAGAAACAGTGGGAGTCTGCATGGCTTCACTAGCCTGATTTGTAATACATTGGTTGGTCTCAGAAGAAGGTGAGGAATCTTCTTGGACATACCTAACCAAATTATCAAGTTCTTTTGGGTTTAACTTTAAATATTTAGTAGGGGAAATTTGTATAGCCGAGGATTTGCAAAATTCAACTATATCAAAAGAAGACATACCTTCATTTTTTGTAAAGCTTTAGAATAATGAACTTTATTATTGGAAGGATAAAGGTTACTTGTTGATTCATGAGCTTTCTGAAAAGTATGTGATGATACAGGAGCATGCTTAGAAGTCTTTTGATTATGTGTCAGCATAGCACACGTTGGGTTTTCAAGAGTGACTAGAATATCCCCTCTTTCAGAGTCAAATTCATATTCTAAATAATATGAGACAGAGTTTCCAAGTCTCTCTTGAGCCACTTCATCCATAGTACACTCTCCTAACACATCTTTAGTTTCCTCCATTTGAATATGTCTCAACATATCAGGACAAGAACTGCCATCATGATCTGTTGTGAGGTCAAATGAACACATGACTGCATCTTTCGAAGGAGCCTCTAAGGATAGCCTCGACTGAGTTGGGGGAAAAAGAGGAGTTTTTTTCCATTAATTGGATTTCTTTTGGCTATTATATTGGTACATAGGAGGATCAGAAGATCCCTGCTTGGGTAATTGTCTTTTCAAGCTAATGACATCATTCATGAGTCTTTGGACAATTGGTTTTGTGGATGAGGAAGGTGAGGCTTGGGAATGATGTGTTTGCACATCTTTTCTCCATTTCCCAGTTGTGATAAGATCATCCTCCAATTCAGTGGCTTGGCTTTGAGAAGTATCCAAATCTACAGGCCTACTCCTTCTCAAGTCAAAACCTATGTTAGGAGGCATAGAGTTTAAAAATAAACATTGTTGGTTCTTTGGAGTCGGTCTTTTGGAAGTGGGAGTTTTATGAATCACTTTATTATACCAAGCCACATAGTCTCTCATTGGCTCATGGATTTCCTTCTTCTTTTGTGTCAATTGTGCCAACAAAGAATGCTCATCATCAACACCTTTGAAATGAATTTCAAACATTGTCTTCATTGTTTTCCAATTTGTTATAGATCCTCCAGGCAAATGACCAAACCATTCTACAACTCCTTTCGTCAAGGATTGAGAAAAAATCCTAACTACATCTTCATGTTGCACTACTAAAATAGTTGTTTCTACGCTGAATGCATTGAAATTTTCATCTACTCAGACCTTACCATCTCCAGAAAATTTAGGGAGAACATCTTTTACACCCTTAGGAAGGACATGATGAGCACCAAGTGCTAGATGACCAACTGCTACTTGCCAAGGTTGTGCCATGAATGTGATTGGAAAGATAGTTATGAGGGGAGGGGCTTGAATGCCAAATAAGGTCAAGGATTTCTAGATACTAGTAGATGGAGAATTGTTTGACTAAGCTTTAGGTGGGGAAGGAGGTCTACTCTTAGCTTTAGGTTTTGGAATGTAGGTGGTTGGGAATTGAAGGTTTTGCAAAATTTTGTAAAATGTGTCATAGATTCCCTCCCTCCTTTGAGACCTAGTATACGGTCAAGAATCCAGTATGATATATTTTATTTTATTGCCTTTGGATAGCCCTATAAAAAATTTGTGCTTCCTGAGCAATTGGGAGACCTCAAAGCCACTCCCCTATATCTTCTTCTTCTTCCAAGACTAAGAGAACTTGTTGGTACTGATTATAGCTAGTCTTTAAATCCCAAGCAATAGTGTTTAGATCAAAAATTATATCTTCTTGGGTATCTTGAAAGTTAAGATCTGGTTGAATAATAGGAGGTATCTCCTCCTGGTTAGGTATCACTATAGTTGGTAGAACCATAACTGTTCATAAAAGAAAGCATTAAAAATAGGTCTACACTGTCTAGCACTCCCCAGTAGAGTTGCCAAAAATCTATAAGTAAATAGATTTGTCTCTCAGTAAATTGTTTTTTAGGAAAATTATACAACCCTTTTGAAAGACAAAAGACACTAACAGTTGGGTAAATGTTTTGAAATCACTTCCCTCTGAATTGATCCTAGCTATAGCTCCCTAGAGATGTTTTGAGAATAACATCTAATTCTGAAATTCAACTTTTAACCTAAAATTTTGGAAAGATTTCTTCAACATTCATAGATGAGAAGTATTGCAGAAAATACCATAATAAATATAGAAAAATAATAAGGAAAGAAAAAGTACAGTTTCTCTTTTAACAAATTCAATGAAAATAAACAACTAATCAGGAAAAAGGCAACAACATATAGATAAATTCTAAGAATTATGAATCAACAGACACATATATAGTAGAGTAAAAAAAATGTCAACATAGGACACTTGCTCTTTGTTTTCAAATGACACAGATTTGATAAACTTAACTATAATTTATTTCCAAAAATCACTACACAAGTGATCACATGAAGTCTGTTCTTTCAAAGAAATATTAGCTTTTTCCACATTTGTTCCTCTAACCATTTTAAATTCAAACTGTCACAACCAAAAATAAACTATCTAATTATCCTTAGTCTCTTTTTTCCAAACCCTTCCAAAGTTTTTAGCAGAAATACTCTTAGTATCAAAGCACCGAGAGGTCTCCCAAAAAATTCAACCTCTCAGTCAATTAGTTATAAAATGAAACCAGCAAAAAAAGGACACATGTCCTTGAGATTTTTCATATCAATTCAAATAAAAAATAACTATCTAAATCTGGTTCTTTGTCCACTGCATGATCCTCGCTTCCCACTGGGCTCCCTTCTTAGTCAGCAACTAACTGGGTGGGTTTCCATTCTTTATACGCCTAGACTAGCTCCTTCACAAATGACAGATGAAGGATCTCAGAATTTACTATCCTGGCCATTGAGCCTTCCTCACTCGATTTCAACTTTTTCACCTTTTCCACCATGCCTGACAATTGATCCACAAACAGATATAACATTGATTCAATTATCGCCATCTGAGTTAAGTCTGTGGCTTTATGATTAGCCTTTTCTCTGAATATCTTTATCACTGAGTCGAATGTGTCGAAAGCTCCTTTCAATTCATGTTCACCATAAACTGATGGATAAGTATAGGTGAAGTTAATAATCTTTAATTCGTTCAGAGAAGCTTTTTGAATTTTTTTAGCCTCAGCCTCGTATTCCTTGGTTTCTATAATAGTGCTTCTTATAAGAGAGATACACCAGCTGATGTTCTTTCTCAGTATAAAGAAAATTGATCCCTTGTTACATTTTAGAGCTTTTTCTATGCAGAACCTACTGAAGCCATATCTCTCTATCTCCAAGAATTTCCTCATCATTGATACCCATTTTTCCTCCTCTCCATCCTATACTTGTCACTAGGTCTGCAACTCTCCCATTATGGCTTCAATATCACGCAAGACTAAATGTGAATCTTTGATATATTGTTGGCCACTGCTAAGTACTTGGGACATCCACTCATCAACTCAAGAGACTAGTGTTCAACCCCTCTGAACTTGATTTAGTAAATTTTTACTTACAGGAGAGTTTGGATCAAATACCTATGGGGATTGGATCAGTGGCATGGTGTCAAAGTTGTAGAAAGTGTTTATGAATTGGTAGAGTGACACTATTTTATGCTTCATTTATTTATTTTCCTTGCTGTCTTGCGAAGATGTCATTAACATCTACTAAGTTGTCTCTTTTAAAAGGTGATTCTTTCCCACCCTATCCATGGTCTCTAGTTCAATTTTAGTGACTTCAAATTCTTCAGCCACAACATCCTACTTCTCCTCCTTTTGTCTTTAGGTGGCTACTTCAACAGTCCACTTCCCAATTTTAGCATCAGCAAACATCTGTGCTGTGTTCTTAACTTTCTTGGCCTTGGGAGTCTTTTGAACAAATTTGTTGACTATGTCCTACACTGGGATAGATACTGGAACTAGTTTCTCTTTCTTATTCACTGAAGTGGTGAGCCATCTGGGTGTGACACTTGTTGTTGCTGGTTGCTCGCTTGTCTTTGTAGGAGTATCCATCATATCTAGATTCACATCATCTAGATTGAAGAGGTCATTTCCTATTTTATCATCTTCACCAATTTGATAGTTTAAATCCCCAAATTTATCGTCCTCCAAGTTAATTATTTTTTCATTCTCCTTAGTCATCTTATCTTTCTTTTGTGACTGAGACTTTGACCTGGTAATTCACTGAGGTGAGACCACAGGAGAATATTTTGCAATAGATTTCTACCTAGAACCCTTAATCCACTGCTTACTCGATGCACCTGCATTATCAATTGGTTTTTGAAGATTAGAAATAGGGGAAGAACAATATAAAGGTGAAGAATTAACTTCAATTGACTTGGGAATAGACTGCTTTCTTCATTCTTGTAGCCATTCCTCAGTTAATTTAAGTACATGATGTGTCCTATGTTCATTATCATCTTCCTCTTCCAATGAATAGTCAATATCATACTCCTCATTTCCCAGGGGTCTTTTGAAATTAGGTTCAACTAGATTTGAACCATCATTTGTCACACCTTCTACATTGAACTGCAACCTCATGGATAAAATATGAGATATGCAAAGCCGACTGTGATCTCTCTCCTTATCTTGAGACTCGTCAGGATAGTCCTCCTAGAAATCTTCTAAGTGAGGAATTGGGAACAAATGGGACCTAAGTCCTAAACTCCCACTGGAAAAGTTCTTATTATCAAAACTTGTCCTCTTTGTATAATATTTGAAAGAAAAAGGACTCAAGTCATTCCCTATGCTTATAGCATCTTGAATAGAAAAACAAGAAAATTTACCAAACTGCAATGAGAAAACTTTCTCCCATTCCTCTTTAGGAAGGAAATGTCTGAGTATAGTGGAAAGCTTCCTACAAACCTCTACAAAAATAAAGTAGTCAAAAGCATACCTTGGAAATTTTTTAGGAGGATCTTCTAAACCAAAAACCCTAACATAAGTGAATCTAGGGAATTGAGTATAAAAACTCCCAAATTTGGTGACAAACTCCTGCACTTCAGCGCTCATTCTCTTGGCAGAATCCCTAGTCAACTCAAAAAAGATTTTACCCATGAAAGCATCATGTACTCTCCTGTAGTTTTGAATTATATTATCTTTGGGAAGAATAGGGAAATACTCATAAACACACATGCCATCAGACCAAGGCTCATGAATCATCCCATCCCATTTTCTACTACAATCCAAACAGTACATCAGATAAGAAGACATTAAGAAATTACATCCTGTAAGTTTTGAATTATTAAGTTGTTCCCTCATTGAACTAGCAATCAATTATGCCCAATCCGATATCTGTTTCCCTTCTAAAACAATTTGAATGTAACAAAACAACCAATCTAAGAAGAAAAAGGACTCTGGAGACCCTCTAGCTCTCTACAACATCACCATAACATCACTAATATATGGGTGCACATGACCTTTGTTAAACGTTTTGGGTAACCAGGAACCTCCCCTCTATGGGTTCAATAACCAATGCTTGGCCATGGATCTACGATTTGCATCTGGGTTTTCTTTGAATTTAACAAGGGACTATGGAGGAGAAAAAGAAGAAAAGATTTTCTCTAGAATTTGGAAAGATAGAGAGACAATTTATCTATTTACAGCCAGCAAAACATTGCCATCTTTCTTAAGAATTGATTCAGTCCTTTGATCATAGTTACGGACACACTCATGAACTAGTTCAGGGCAAATTACTGCAGGAGAGTAACAAGCAGCTACACACAATCCACTATGCAGGATTTCCAAAGCAGGGACATCTTTTTCTAAGCATCTAGAAATTCTATCAGGGATTCCTTCAACATCATATCCTCCTAAATCCATGTCTACTATAATAGGGCTTTCACACACTAGACAAGAAATGCTTCAAAATAAGTGAAAAGCGGATTTCATACTTGTAAAAACAAACTGATAATTGCCACAGAATCTTCTGTATACTTCACAAGATTAAATTAAAACACTGCAGGGGGTACAACTTGACTCACCTTGTTCTTGTAGACTCTTCTGCATACTAGAGCTTCTGAAAAACCCTTACCTTTAGAATATTCATATACAGACAGCGACAACATTTCAAAAATAATGAACATGAAGAAGGGTTTTAAATAGAAATTACTAGTGATTAGATCATTAATTACCCATCTTTAAGGCCATAAAAGCTAAGAGAATGAAAAGATAGTTTATGCATGCAATTAATTAATGCCACCCATGCAAAATTTCATGTTGTGCAAATTTATATTGAATATAACAGCTTGTGCACACTTAACCGCCACCATTACTTATCGGCATTAAATGCTCTTTTTTTGTAGGTCCCACTACCAAGTGGTGACAAATTCTACCTTTTCTACCCCGTGTCACTTTTTCAAAATCCTTGAACACTCTTGAACATTTTTGAACTGAGTTCAAGGTTGTTCACATGTGTTCGATCCTGTTCAAACTTAGTCTCATTTGTTCATATGCCTTAGTCTTTGGACTGCATATTCTGTGCTAACATCACATATTTCCATCTTTAAAAAGTCCAATTTTTCATTCACCACAACCATGAGACTTTTCCCACCGATTTTGTGCATTTTCAATTCCTTACAATAATATGAACTAACTTGAACACCATTGAATAGTGTTGAACTGAGTTCAAGGTTGTTCAAGGGTGTTCAAGACTATTCAAACCTATTCAAGAAAAGTGTTAGCAAAGAATCCTTCATTTTTCAAAACACGTTCAGACTACAAGGTTGACACTTTTAGTGAGTAGTTGATCACGAGGATTAAAACGGCTTTCACACTCTCAAAAATATCATGGCGACTCTAGAAATCACTTTATTATAAGGACAAGTACCAGACTTGGACTAACAGTAACCTAGGGCTTCTAAGTTGTTTTTGGCTTGTAGTGGTCCTATCCACACCACTAGTGAAATAATATAACTAGGTGGGTCCTAGGATGTTTGGAGTTAGATAAGGAGGTTTATTTAGGTTTTTAGTGATTTTTTTTTTAGTAATGTCCAAAGTTGCTCTTTTGTTCCATATTGCCAATGTTGGGGCAGTAGTGCAAGTGATTCATCTAGGGGTTAAATTGGATAATTATGGGTTTACAATACCTATTTTATGTTTAATTATCCTAACTATGCAATTGGATAAGTTCTTGAGGTGTTTGTTCATGTTTTATGCAGGAAGCACAAAAGTTACAAAAGTTGTCAATGTTGTCATTAACAACATTGACAACATTTCTTGCAATAATGTCTTTTAGGGAATTGGAGGGTTCTAACTATCTGAAATTGTTGGTTTAGGACCATGGAAACCTATATAAGACCTCCCTCAACCTTTTCAATAGGTTGGTTTATTTTGAAAAGTTAGTGTACGGACTGTATTATCAATGAAACAACTGCAGTTCTTGTTTTTCTGAGAATTTTGCATTTTCATGGATTAGATCTTGTACTGTAACTCTTGAATATGTTAGGGTAGTGTTTTTTCAGATTTTTTGTGGTGGTAGATTTGTATTTGGTGTTAATCTAGTTAGTTTTGTAAACTCTTTTTGTTTTAAACTAGTCGTTGGTCTGAACCAAGCCACTTTTGGAAATGGGGTCATAAGTCCTCTTCCCACTATGGAGTTTACATGGGACTTTGGGATTAGGGAGATGAATCCAAACACATATTTTATAGTGAAGGAGAGGCCCTGTAAAGAAAGGGAGCTATTTTTTATGTGATGCCCTAGGCAAGCCAGAGATACATGGCTATGGATCACAGGAAGTTACAGAGCTAGTTGGAGGGATTAAAAGCATTGATTTCTTCAATTAGAGATTTTGGAGAGGTAGTAAGGTGTCTGGAGGAGTCCCAACTCAGAGGATAAGATTGGGTGAAGATTTTAGAATGGAAAGAAAAAAATTATTTGTGCAGATAGTCTTATTGCTTGAAAACCCATATTTTTAGGCATGATTATAGGAGCCACTGTATGGACACCTTTGGGAAGTAAGACCTAGAAAATATTTAGGTTCTTGATAAAGGGTATCAGAATCCAATGCTATTTTCCCAACTTGTTAAGAATTTTTGCAAGATATTTGGGAAAAACTGTCTAATTAGGCCTAATGCTTATAGCTCTGTTTTGGGTGAATTTGACTTGGTTCTTGCCACTCATTTAGGGTTCCATGGTAAAGGGTGTTTGTAGAAATTGGATTGGATCCAATTAACCATCTAGAATCCTACCTCTCCATATGGAAGAGTTCTTGATCAATTTGGATAAATTTCTAAAGATGGACAAGAAGAGCACTATGACCAGGTGTTAAGTAGTTTGAATTCCTTATTGGTGTATTCAAGCTGAATTGGAGTGGGATCATGTGGAAAGGATCCTTGAAGGTTAGGGTTAGTGAAGAACCCTAATTAGGCTAGAGAAGAGGCCTATTGTAGACTCTAGTGGAGGATAGGGTAGGAGAGCAAGGCTTTTTGTTACATCAGATTGGTATGAGAGCAAGTTAAAGACTTGGGAAGTCAGTGTATGTCTGCAGCTACTGGTGAATCAGTAGGAGAGTCAAGAATGGTTACTAATGAAGATTTAGCTAAAGATGTGGTTGAGAAAAAGAATAAGAACAAAATCCTTGAATAAGCCGTAGAAGGAATGAAGATAAGACTGGAAGAAGTTGCTAATGTGGCAGCTATAAACAAAGAAGTTAAAACCATTGATAGGGGTAAAAAGATTTGTTGAGGAAGACCTTATCCCTAAACTAGACCCTGTCTTGAATGAAGAACTATTCCTAAAAGCCATAAAATCCCTAGCAGGAAAGGCATGGGAAGGCATACCACTATTTAGTGGGAAGATGGACATTGAGGCAGTGATGGATTGGGCTGAATGAATGGAGAACCATTTCAAGTGTGAAGGGGTGACAAAGGCACATAAGCTAAAGGTGGCCAAATCAAGACTCAGAGGGTCAGCCCTAACATGGTGGAAATAACTTCAAGATGAAAGGGTTAGATTGGGTAAGAAACCCATAACCAATCTGAATGTAATGCTGACCAAGCTAAAGGAGAATTATCTACCAGAGGACTATAAGATTAAACTCCATAGGAAAGGCAAAATTTTAATCAAAAAGACTTGGATGTGGCCTCATATATAGAGGAATTCCAAAGATTGTGTCTTATTTCTAAGAAAAAAGAAGAGGAATCAATCAAGGTTGATAGGTACATGGGTGGATTGAAATGGAACATCCAAGAAGAAATCAATTTGTGGACACCAACTATAGTTCAGAGGTGTCATCAATTAGCACTAAGAGTGGAGTAAATGAACAAGAAAAAAGGTGACTCTAACTTCAAAAAAGAGGCAGAGGAAGAGATCAAAGGGGTCAAAGAGGAGGCTATCAAGGCAGAGGCAATGAGAAAATGACACAAGGTGAGAACAAACTGAAGGAACATAATACCAAAAGAACTCCAAGAGGGGGCTATAACAGAGATAGGGGTAATCAAGAAGATTCTAGCCAAGGACGAGGAGGTAGAAGTAACTCATACCTTGCAAGTATGAAGTGTTACAACTATGGTCAATTAGGCCATCCAACATATAGATTCCCTGATAAGCCTAATACTTCAAATCATGATAAGAGAGTGGCCTATGCTCATGAGGACACTTCAAGTATCATAGCACCTGAGATTGACCATCTAGATTTATAGATGGGTGAAAACTTAATGTTTAGGAGGGTATTAATAAGACAACAAATTAAGGATGAACCCAAGCATAGGAGGGATTTTTTTAGGATAAGATACAAGATCCTTGGAAAATTTTGTAAGGTGATAGTGGACTCTCGTTCCACTAATAATATAATTTTAGAGGAAGCAGTCAAAAAACTCAACTTGACCAAAGTACCCTATTTAAATCCCTATAAGGTGACATGGCTCAGCAAAGGCGAAAGTGTATTGGTGAATGAGAAGACATGGGTTGAATTCTCTATAGTAGGGTATAAGGAAAAACTCTTGTGTGACATCCTACCAATGGATGCTTGTCATTTTCTATTAGGAAGACCTTGGAAATTTGACAATAAGGTAGTGTATGATGGAAAGGAGAATTCTATCACATTCAAGAAAGGAGGAAAAACTTTCAAGATTCAGTCTTTACTAGAAGAGGAGGAGCCACAATCCAAGACTCCTAATATCATGTTGTGTAGTCAAAAGGAGTTTGTGAGGGATCTCAAGGATGATGAGAATGAAGGGTATGCTATTGTGGTAAGACCTAAGGAGGAAGGGAAACCAATCAAGGACCCATTTCCATGAGAGATACAAGTATTGCTTGAGAAGCATAAAGACATAGTGAGTGATGGCACTCCTGCAACCTTACCTCCTAGGAGAGTAATAATTCATGAAATAGACTTTGTCCCTGGTGTATCTTTGCCTAATAAGGCATCTTATAAGATAACCCCTGACCAAAATTTGGAAGTGGCAAGGCAAGTACAATAAATCTTGGATCAAATCTTGATCAAGAAGAGCATAAGCCCATATGTAGTCCTGGTTGTGTTGGCATCCAAGAAGGGAGGAAAATGGAGACTTTGCATAGATTCAAGGGCTATGAATAGAATTATAATAATGTATAGGTTCCCCATACCTAGGATTGAGAATATCATGGCTTGCCATGGAGGGGAAATGTACTTTACCAAGTTTGATTTGAAAAGTGGTTATCACCAAATCAGGGTGAAGGAAGGGGATGAATGGAAAATGACATTCAAGACCACAGATGGGTTATATGAATGGCTTGTGATGCCATTTGGCCTCACAAATGCTCCAAGCATATTCATGAGGCTCATGAATGAAGTGATCAAGGACTTCATAGGGAAGTGTGTTTTTGTATATCTTGATGATATATTGATATTTAGAAAGACAAAGGAGGAGCATATCAAGCATGTAGAGGCTATGTTGCAGAGATTACATGAAGAGAAGTTGTTTATCAATCTTGAAAAATGTGAGTTCTTCAAGAAAGAACTAGTATACTTGGGATTTGTAGTGTCCAAAGGGTCTTTGAAGATGGATCAAGAAAAAGTTGCAACTATCCAAAACTGGCCACCACCTACCATAGCCACTGAGGTAAGAAATTTCCATGGCTTATCCTAATTTTCTAGGAAATTTATCAGGAACTTTAGTGGTATTTGTGTACCTTTATTAGACACCATTAAGGGTGGGGTCAAAGATAATTTTAGATGGACCTTAGAAGCAAGGAAGGCCTTTGATATGTTGAAGAAACAAGTAGCCACTCAACCTATCCTACAATTTCCAATTTTTGATAAATTTTTGACTATTGAGTGTGATGCAAGTGGGATGGAAGTAGGGGGTGTATTGAGTCAAAAAGGTAGGCCAGTAGTCTTCTTTAGTGAGAAATTAAATGAAGCTAAGAAGAAATACTCTTTTTATGAATTGGAGCTATATGCTTTAGCTCAGTCACTTAGAAAATGGAGATATTATCTATTTCCCAAAGAATTTGTTGTTTTTACTGACAACCAAGCCCTTAGTTATATCAATACTTAGGAGAAACTAAGCAATAGACATCTGAAATGGGTGGAATATTTGCAAGCATTCACATTTACAGTTAAGCATAAGAAAGGGCAATTGAACAAGGTTGTAGATGCACTAAGAATAATATTGTTGACAGTCAAAGAAGTTTAGTTGAATAGCATTGGAATTGATAGTTTCAAAGATCTCTACAAGGTAGATGAAGATTTTGGTGAAGCATACAAGGTGTGTGTTGATTTTCAAAATCCTTTCCATAGCAATTTTTCTAATTTTACTTTAAAAAATGGATTTTTATTTAAGGACAATTATTTATGTGTGCCAAGAGGTTCCATGAGAGAGAATATCATATAGGAGAAACACAATGGGTGTTTAAGTGGTCACTTTGGTATGAAAAAAACCTTGGATCTTGTGCAAAGGTTCTACCATTGGCCAAAGTTGGTAAGAGATGTTACAAGGTATGTTGAGTAGTGTGTCATATGCATGAAATCCAAAGTAGGGATAAGCAATGCAGGTTTGTACCAGCCTTTACCAGTCCCTAATAGGCCATGGGAGTGTGTGAGCATGGACTTCATAGTAGGTCTACCCAAAACAAAGCAAGGATATGCCAACATTTATGTAGTGGTTGATAGATTTAGAAAAATACGACATTTCATTCCCTACAAGACTACTCATGATGCTAGCCACATAGCTTATTTTTTCTTTAAGGATATTGTGAGAATTCATGGTTTTCCCCTAAGTATTGTATTAGATATGGATGTGAAATTTATGAGCCATTTTTGGATAACATTATGGACTAGATTGGGTACCAATATGTCTTTTGATTTAGCCTACCATCCTCAGACATATGGCCAAACTGAGGTGGTCAACAAAGTGTTAGGTAACCTATTGAGGTGCCTAACTAAAGAGTATTGTCAGACATGGGATGTGGTCATTCCCCAACTAGAGTATGCATACAATGATAGCAAGAACAAAACCATAGGGAGAGGCCCATTTGAGATAGTTTATGGGATGCACCCAAGAAGTGTGTGTGAGCTTAGGGATCTTGGAGGCATGGAGTACATGAGTTTTCATGCAGAGGACTTTACTCAAACCATGAAGGAGATCCAAGAACAAGTCAAGAAGCCCATACAAGATAGTACACAAAATTTGAAGGCCAAAGTGGATGAAAAGAGGAGAGACTTTCAGTTTGAAGTAGGTGACTATGTGATGGTTCATTTTAACAAATCTAGGTTATAGAAGGGTGTCCCTACTAAACTTCAAATGAAGAGGGTGGGACCTTGCAAGATCCTAGCCAAATATGGGGCTAATGCATACACAATAGACCTATCTCCATATTTGAGAATATCTCTGGTGTTCAATGTACAAGACTTGATCCAACTCAAAGGGAAGATAGAAGAGAGTGGTCAAAGAGGTCAAGGGTCCAGTGTTTATGTTGAGGCTACTGTATTACGTCCAAAGCCATAGTTAGAAGATGACACAGTTTTGGATTCAAGAGTCAAGAAGGCTACAAGGCACAAGGTGTACATGGAACACCTCATCAAGTGGAAGAATAGGCCTGAATCAGAGGCCTCATGGATTGTAGAAGAAGAGTTCAAAAAGGTGGGCATCTCTGAAGACATGTTTTCCATAGGAGTGACATAACTTTCCTTTGTGGGGTAATATGGTGTAGGAGCACCTAGGTAGGGCTATAATGTAACCTAGGGCTTCTAAGTTGTTTTTGGCTTGCAGTGGTCCTAGCCACACCACTAGTGAAAAAATAGGACTAGGTGGGTCCTAGGATGTTTTGAGTTAAATGAGGAGGTCTATTTAGGTTTTTAGTGATGTTATTTTTAGTAATGTCCAAAGTTGCTCTTTTGTTCAATATTGTCAATGTTGGGGAAATAGTGAAAATGATCCATCCAATGGTAAAATTGGACAATTAAGGGTTTAAAAGACCTATTTGATGTTTAATTAGCCTAACTATGCAAGTGGATAAGTTCTTGAGGTGTTTGTTCATTTTTTATGCAAGAAGCACAAAAGTTGCAAAAGTTGTCAATGTTGTCATTCACAACATTGACAAAATTTATTGCAATAATGTATTTTAGGGCATTGGAGGGTTCTAACTATTTGAAAGTATTGGGTTAGGACCATGGAAACCTATATAAGACCTCCCTTGACCTTTTGAAAAGGTTAGTTTATTTTTAAAAGTTAGTGTACGGACTGTATTATCAATGAAACAGTTGCAGTTCTTGTTTTTATGAGCATTTTGCATTTTCATGGATTAGATCTTGTACTGTAACTCTTGAATATGTTAGGGTAGTGTGTTTTGATATTCTATGTGGTGTTAATTTAGTTAGTTTTATAAATTCCTTTTGTTTTAAACTAGTCACTGGTTTGAATCAAGCCACTTCTAGAAATGGGGTCATAAGTCCTCTTCCCACCATGGAGTTTGCATGGGACTTTAGGATTAGGGATATGACTCCATGTAAATATTTTACAGTGAAGGAGGGGTCCTTTAAGCAAGGGAGCTATTTTTTATGTGATGCCCTAGGCGATCTAGAGATGCATTGCTAGGGATCGCATGCAGTTGCAGAGCTAGTTGGAGGGATTGAAAGCATTGATTTTTTCAATCAGAGATTGTGAAGAGGTAGTGTTGTATTTGGAGGATCCCCAACTCAGAGGAGAATATTTTGGTGATCAGTTTTTAATGGAAAGAAACAAATTCTTTATGTAGAAAGTCTTATTGCTTGAAAACCCTAATTTTTAGGCATGATTATAGGAGCCACTGTACGGACACCTTTGGGAAGTAATACCTATAAAATATTTAGGGTCTTTATAAAGGGTATCAAAATAAAATTCTAATTTTCCAACTTTTTAAGGATTTTTGCAAGATATTTTGGAAAAAATGCCTAATTAGGCGTAATGTTTGCAGCCCTATTTTGGGTGAATTTGACTTGGTTGTTGGCACTCATTTAGGGTTCCATGGTAAAGGGTGTTTGTAGAAATTGGATTGGATAAAATTAAACATATATAAGCCTACCTCTCTATATGGAAGAGTTCTTGATCAATTTGGATCAATTTCTGAAGATGGACAAGAAGAGCACTATGGCCAGGTGTTAAGTAGTTTGAATTCCTTATTGGTGTACTCAAGTTGAATTGGAGTGGGATCTTTTGGAAAGGATGATTGAAGGTTAGGGTTAGTGAATAACCCTAATTAGGATTGATAAGAGGCATATTTTAGACCCTATTGGAGGATAGGGTAGGAGAGCAAGGCTTTTTGTTACATCAAAGGGTATTTGAATCTTCTCTATAATTCACTATCATGTACATATAGCTGGAAGAAAAATGGTTTTGTTTGTTTAGGGAGGGGTTTGCCTTAGTAAAACCATGATTTAGGAATTAAAATTGAAATCAATAATTTAAATAGAGAATTCTAGAAAGTAGTAGAAGTAAATCTAACAATGAAGCTATGATATTCAATAGATATGCAATTGTATTTCGAATGTAAATAAGTATGTAAATATCAAAGCCTGGACTCAATATTTGAAACCATAAATATCCATGATTGTATGCTTGGAATCCACCTTGAAGGAAGAATTAATTAATCTTGAGGTTGCACAAAGGATCTTGAAGGAAGATCACACCACCATGATGGATAGATCTAAGGTTTGAATGATGAATCTTGAATGCTTGAAACAAATCCCTTCCAAGGCTTGAATGCTTGAATCCTTGATCTTCAATGGAGAACATGAATGCTTGAAATGAAGACTTGAAAACCTTTATTGAACACTTAGAAGCTTTAAAACATGTATAATAATGGATGCTTTCTTCTTAGAGTCTTTGATTATTCCTTATGCTTGGTCGATGGTTGGTCCTTAGAGAAAATAAGAGGAGAAAGCTTCCTTATATACCAATCTATAACACAATATTCTAGAGAGGCCTACATAGGATAATTAAATTAAAATTATACCTATACCACTAGAGGAGGACCTATATTAAATATAAATTAAGATTCGTCACTTTGGAACCCAAAACAGCTGACCTGAAAGTGGGAAAATGAACTTTTGAATGTCCCCCGGCACGTGACAAAATTTCCAATTAGAAAGGGGGACCTGGGTCAAGGTCAAGGTCAACCCTGACCTAGGTTAGGGTTGAGGTCAACCTTGACCTAGGTCAAGGTTGAGGTCAACCTTGACCCAGGGAGTCAGAACCCTTGGAAAATGTGCTAGGTGGGATAAATAGTGTCCAGAGAGGATGAATCAGGGTCCTAAACAGGCACAGGAGCTGGAGAGGTTGCAAAAATGAGAGGAAAACATGATGATGGTATAAAAAACCCCCTAAGGAGGGTTAAAATTTCTTAACATGGAAGTGATTCCATTTTAAGATGATACAGAAATGCTCAAGAAATAACCCCCAAGTCACTGTGTCCATCTAAAGCCCCAACTTTTCCTCTTTGATCTTCCACCATACAGCCACAAAATTAGAAAGCTACATCATAGAATATCTTTATTTAGTATTGATGCTAAAGGGATGCATGGAAAAACATCTCTCCAAGGCTATAAGACACATCTCATCCTCAGATCCAAATACCTTCCCATTAAAGGGATTAGGTCATCCTCTCATCAGGTCCCTCATGTGGTTTACCGCCACAACATGAGGGTCCACTATAATGGTCCTCCTTTGAGGACTCCTAGACCTCTCTCTCTCTCTCTCTCTCTCTCTCTCTCTCTCTCTCTCTCTCTCTCCCTTTTCTCTCTATGNTCTCCTAGCCCTCTCTCTCTCTCTCTCTCTCTCTCTCTCTCTCTCTCTCTCTCTCTCTCCCTTTTCTCTCTATGAGAGTGATGGGATGCATCCTAATCTTCTCTGAGCTGCTCAGGAAGATGACTCAAAATTGCCTAAAGTAATTGTCTAGTGCCAAGTTCCTCAGACTCCTCCTGGCTTTCCTCACTATGCCCATCTGTAAACTATTGTTGACCACTACCATGTCTAACACTCATGGAGGAGATATTCTAGCTACCTCTCCCATGAATACCAGAATGACATCTACCATAGCCTCTAGTAGCTCTCATTTCAGGCATGATTCCTGAAAAAAAAAATAGAGATACATACACTACTCATAACATAGCTCAAAATGAAAACTAAGGATACAAAAAATCATAAAGAAATAAATCTGAAAACAATAATGTTGTATTTCTATGTTTTAGTTTTAGTTTCAAGCTATACACAACCTAATGGGAATACAATTCCCAGAGATCCCAGTGTAGAATCTAGTGCTCTAATACCAAATGTAATGCCCCGCCAGGAAACCCAAGAGATATTAACCTAGAAAATGATACTAAGTTTGATGAACAATTTTTTTTCTAAATTTTACACAATATGACATACATTAATGTGGAATCAAATACAATTTACTCACATAAACACATACACACATATATTACAAGACTCAAGGGTTCGATGACGTTGAATTAAATAAAAGTAAAACTCAAATAAACAACATAACAAAAGATTCCATTTAGATAGATGTAACAAATACAACTTACAAATAATAATTACAATCTACGTGGATAACCATAAAACCTACATAAACTCACATCCACTACACATGTTGCAGGGTATGTAGTAATCACTCTAATAATATAGTACAATATCCAGATTAGGTATCACATGCAATACACTAATACAAGATTGCAAAATAATGAATAATAAGTACATAACCACCAATGAATAATCATGAAGAGCTCAACTGCATAAAAACCCTCAAGCACTGGATCAAGGATGTCAAATCTCAAATGGTAAAGAATCACTACCACCTGTCCATGTGGGACTACAAAAGTCCACCCCACCATGATGATGAGATAACAACAGACCCCATTCGGATATCCAAAACCAAAGAAGGAAGTAATCCACTAAGAAAAGGGATCCTGGTAGCTCTCTAATTGCAAGTGTACTATACATACTAAAAGATAAGACTCACTAATCTAGAGGCAACTGACACACGTAAGAAATCTAGACTGTGTATAGGAAGGTGTCATCATGTACGTCTAACACTTAAGTTTTTTCCTAGTAATCCCAATGGATCCTGGCTCTCAAGTGACCATACATGGCATAAATGACCTCTGAAATAGACAGAGTCATTAACTATGTCAGGCACACACCCCTCAAGGTGGAAAAAATCATCTCATCCTCCATCTTAGCCTATGATAGCACTCAAGCATGGGTGAGGAAACACACATCTTATTAGTTCATTTTAAGCTCTCTCAGTTAAATATTAAGTTATCACTTATTAAGAAAACTTACAATAAGCGATCCTAGTAGCCACTTGTGGGCCCCAATAGTTATTGAAAGCCACTCCCTAATGCACATCTAGGTAACCTACCCTAGGCTCACAGATCCTACATAGATCTAGCATAGGTCAAAACCAGGTATACCAAAATTCAATTCCCACACATAACAAGAATGATCACAACAGATATACAATCTTAGTTAACATAAACAATATGGTTCATACGGTTAGTTTAGGGTAGTAATACAAAGCACACACGCCAGATCATTAAACATAAATGAAATTCACCACTAGCCTCTGTATTCACCCTAGGTCACTCTAAGTCCCAGATACCCATAGCATAGAATTTAATCACTCATGGAAAGAAGTACATTATTTACACTAAGAAGAAAATAACAGTAACCAATACGTCTTTATTCTTTCAATAATATAAATCATCTTTCACCATAAGCAATAATAATCTAACATTCAAATTACATCTTTAATAAAGAAAGTTTTCATAAGTTTAATCAACTTAAAACAATACCCGACCAAGTCCATTATACTCCAAATTTAAATTAGACTAGTTTAAATCAATTTTAATGATACCAATTCCAAATACATCTATATAAATGAAACCTTTTACATAAAATTAATTTTAAATTAATAATAACAATGTTTAAATAATTTAATTCTTAATTAAACTAAAGGAAAACATATATATATATATATATATACATATATATACATATGTATATACATATGTACATATGTATATACATATGTACATATATACATATGTGTATATATATATATAGATATATAGATATATATATATATATATATATATGTATATATATATATGTATATATATATAATTACATTATATATAATATAAAATATAATTACATTATATATAAATTAAAATATAATTACATTTTATATATTTTTAAATTAATTAAATTAAACATAAAAACAACTAATTAATTAAAAAAATTATAAAAAAATGAAATTATAAAAAAAACAAACACTAAAGTTTTTAGGAGGAAGCGGGCCCCTCACGCCCCCCCTCCTCTCCTTTTATGGCACCACTGGCTACCGTAGGCAGACCGGATCTGCCGTAGGTAGCCAACTGCCAAGGCAGTCTATCCTGCCTTATGGCAGTGCTGGTTGTCGCGGCTTTCCAGCCACTGGGGTTGGTGGGTGGAGCCCACCACTCCCTACCACCCAAAAGTTTTTTTTTAAAAAAATTAAATAAATTTTTTTAAAACCATTTTGATTTAATCAATACTAATTTTTATTTATTTATTTAATTTCTGAAAATAGAAATAATAAAAGGCTTTTCTCTTTATTTATATTTTTGTCTTTTCCTCGCATTGCTATTTCATCTTTTCTGGATTTGTTCTTTTATTTGACTAATATAATTTTTTCATTGCATTTTTCCAGAGACTTGATTTTTTTTGAAAGAATTAATTTTTTTTCCAAGGAATAATTTTCAAAGCCATTTATTTTTCTTTCTACTATAGTCTCATTGATTTTTTAATTCTAGGGTCTTCCTTAGGGTATTTTTTGCAAAATTTTAATAGCATAACCCTACAATGCCAAGTATTATTTTTTCCTTAAAAAACATAGATCTAGGGTTTCTAAAATACCCAATTTGATAAGAAACTCCAAATAGATCCTAATTAAGGAAATGAAAACATCATGAACAAAGGAAGATAGATTTTTACAGAAATTGAAATTTACAAAGGGTTTTCCAAACCCTACCTTTATTTCCATCACAAATTTGACAAGAAACCCTTTGAGAAATGGAGAATCCTAAAGACCTTTGAATTCAAATTTGACTATAGATCTGGAACCATGAAGCCTCCAAATCAAGGATATCCTCAATTCCTCTAAGCCTCCAACCACAACAAATAGCACAAAATAGCAAGAACACAAAATAGCTCACACAAAATTTCTCCTCCAAAAACCTTCAACCTTCTCTCAAAAACCTGTTATGAAAGAATGAGAAGAGAACTCGCCTAAAGAGACTCAACTCCCACTTTTCAAGCAATCCCAAAGTAGACATTCCACTAAACTTAGTTAACACTACTTTCAAAATTGAAAGAAAATAATAATTATTAATTAAAATATCCCTTTAATTGTGCAACTCAACTTTGACTCCTTAAAACAACTTGTATTTTGAATTCAAACTCTCATTTCAATAATTACAATGCACAAGTAATTAATTAAAATATATATTAAATAAATTAAATATTTAAAGCACAATTTTATCCATGCGCCTAAATAGTTAATTATTTAATAAATCATAGAAGCTAATATAACTCTAATTTCAAACTAAATATTTAATTAAATCCAAATATTCAATATTTGAACTTTAATTCATTTTCTTAATTAAACATAGGTATTTAATTAATTCAAATTAATTAAATATCCTATATTTAATAATCAATTCCAACAATAATCAAATCAATAAATAACATGATAATCCACACAATATCAATACACTCAACTGAAAACAAACAAAATCAACTCAAACACACTCAAGGATAGGATCCGCAAATTTATGTCAACTTGACAAATTTGGGTAGGGTAGTCAAACTTATACTCATCGAATACTTAGGACAATAGACTTAGGGTAAGGTCTTGGGTCTATATGTTAACTCCCCTTTATATCATTGAGATGAATATATGGGCACACTCACTCCTGCTAATTCACGGAAGATGATGCCTTGTGCCTGCAAACCTGACATCAGAAGAAAAAGCATGTACATCCAATATAATATCACAAACAATGATAGGGATCAGTTGAACATGTGGATCTCACAATGAAAGTAACTATGTCTTCATCCTCTACTACAACAAACACATCAACAAGTACATCAACAAATATGCTAACCATACACATGCAAGTATGGGGTAAGTACATCATAATTCTAACATCAACATATAAAATAACATCATGATAATATCATCATCTAACTATGCATCAGATGATAAACACATAAACATCATGATCCAAATCACCAACCATTGAAATAATAATAGCTTACATGAAATTTAACCTAAAAGAATATGGAAAATCAACTCAAATAATAGCCTAAAAGAGTACGACATCAGAAATTGAAAGTAAACTATGGGTGGGTATCACATGGAAGAGGGGAAAATCAAGTGAGAAGAAAAGAGATTGGAAAAGGAGATGATGGAGAAGATACTAGAGAATATTTCTCTTGAAAAATTTTCATTGTTTCAATTGGTCATGGAAATCAAGGAATCATTACTCGAAGTTGGAAAAATATTTAAAAAAATATTTATTCTGACCAACTTCACTTCAAAAATTTGGACATAGAAGCAAGTGCTAGAAAAAAAGTTGGCTACATTGGTCAACCAATTAGACCCATTGAATAGTTCCATGATGGATTATAATACAAAACTAAAAATATTGACACACAAGGAAATAGAACTCAAGGTAAAAGAGGACAGGATAAGGATGACTTTGATAGAATTATAAGGCTTTATGACTCCATACATGGACATTATCCAAGAATATCTTAAGAAAGATGAAGTATTGATTGGTACTCTAGAAAAGAGTACAATTGATAGTATGGAGGATCTGGCTTCAAGCTTAAATGGTCATCACATTTACTTAACAACACTAAAAGAGTCATGGAAGCATTTTCTTTCTAGTAAAAAGGTACATTTGCAGACTGTATTTGACAAACTGTAAGGTATGAACACCCTTGTACATACATTGTTTTATCATAGTATTTGAAATTAATTATAAAAAATGGGGGAGTATATAGTAGATCAATAAGGGAGAGATTATACAGAGTATATAGTCTATGGTAAAAAAAAGGGGGAGTTATAAATTTAGGGGGAGTATGTAACTAGACATGGAGAATACGTTTTGAAAATTTTTGAAATTTTCAAAAGTATTTTCCATCAATGCCAAAGGGGGAGAATGTTGATTGTAGAATATTAATAGATGAATTTGATGATGATCTTACAGGGTAACATTTTCATTTCTTGCAAACCATTACATAGGTAAAGAGAAGTTAAACCAACTGGTACATAGTAATAACCAATGAGTAAAGAGAAGATAAGTCAGAAAGGTAACTGGTGAACAAGAGAATGCGTGAAGGACAAATCGGTTAACGAAGACAAGTTTTGTATTGGTACATTGGAAGGTGTAAAGAAAATAGTTATACTATTATTTTTTATTGTGCATCTTAGGTCACACCGGTAAAGGCATAAGTGAAGATACCACCAACCGGTCAGTTTGGTGAAAAGGTAAAACTAAAGGTTATTGAACATTTTTTATTACTTGGCCAAAGTGGTTGTGACGGTGGATGATTCCATGAATTTGGACAACATGAAAAATGTAGTACATTGTTTAAAGAGTTGAATAAGTCAATTCTTAGCACTAGTAGAATTGACACCTTTTTTGACCAGAAATTGGTCTAATTTTCTACCAAAATTGGTTGAAAGATCCACAAATTGCTTTGTCGCTATTTTACTGGTCAAAATTTTGACACATCATTCAGAAGGTCAAATTTTCTACAACAAGATTGGTCAAAAGTGGCAATTGAAATTGGCCAGTTCTAAATGGTGGTTTCGACCAAAATTCATCAAAATGTTTGTCCTTTCCGACCAGGATCCCAAACCCACGATGTTAAACTTTGAAATAGAATGGTCGATATATAGACCATTCTTGGTGATGGTTTCGACCAAATAATGTCAAAATTATGATGAATATAGAATGTTAAAAAAAATGCATGAAGATAAATATCTAGAGTAATCACCAACGACATCCTAGTCAGTGATTAGTCTAGATATTTATCTTCAGGTATTTGTGTTACTTTGCATTAATATTAAAATTCCTTCTTGCCTTTGAATTTGGTCAAGTATGATGAAGTGGTGCAATTTAAAATGAGTATTCCCTATGGAGGGTGATTTTCCACTCCTCAAAAGAAAACATGAATGAAATTGAAGTTGAAGACCCTAAAAGTCATTGTGGAGGTTGAAATGGTTAGGATTGGATAATACTGAGAGGGGGGTGGATCAGTATTATAATAGTTATTTAAATTCTTCAACCACTTGAACATTAACCATACAACAACAATAAAGGAAAGAAAATAAACAAATAACACAGAACTCATAATACCATGATTTGTTTACAAGGAAATCCTGGCCAAGGGAAAACCCCGGTGGGGATGATACCCACAAGCATGCACTAAAGTATAATATCCCTATTAGGAGACCGAGCCCTATTAGGAGCTGAGTATTACATACTACATTTCCTTGTTAAAGGAATAACAACCCTGTTAAAGGTTCACAACACCCTGTTAAGGGCCAATGTGCTTACAACTCTTACAATGGAATTCTGTTACAAAAGGTTCTTACTAATGAACAAAAACAAGGATCACAAATGCTTTGATAGTTCCTTTATAGCTATGTCATTCTCTGCTCTACCATTCACATGTCTTCTCTGCATATCCTTCACTTTCTCACAACTCCCAATATTTACCAAAAATATCTTACATATATATCCTTTTAACTTTACAAAGTTGGCTCTTAGAATAAATATTACAAACATTGTCAAGTCGGCTTTCATTACATAATACAATTAAAATAGTAAAAATTAAATGTATAGTCAACACTCTTGCATATTCAAAGTGTAGACTATCAACAACATAAATATGTCTTCGATTTCCAGGGGTCCAAGTCTTGCTCCTTTATTCTTCGCTGCTATTCAACTGCTCTGTATTGCTGTTCTCTATTGTATGTCAATCTTCAAATCCTCATAACTCATCATAAACTTAACCAAATCAAAATCAATCTTAGATGTATTTTAGACATACTTCATACTATCTTTCACAAAGCTTTCATGCCTTAATTCATCGATCTCTATCTTCGACATCCAAAACAATACTGTATATCTGTTTCTGTACTTAGTCGATTTTGGACATACCAAAAATTAACTTCAAAAAAATCAATCTTAAACCTAGATGTGTTGCCATAAATGACAACCAAAAAGTGAATCATATTACCCAATTTGATCACTTGCCAACAATATCTCCCATTGGCATTGATGGCAACACTTAACAAAAAAAAAGATACTAAGTGTTCCAACAAAACAAAACTGTCTCCACTTCTTCTCCTTATCTTTTTTCATTTTCCTCTCTCTCTCTCT
>MU225127.1:3825243-3842884 GCA_018584345.1 Thuja plicata | reverse complement strand
TAATCTAGCTTGCATTGCATTTCATTCTTGATTCTTGAGGATATTGGCATTCTTGCCCTTGTCTTCATTGAATCTCCCATTGCATGGTTTACTAGCAAGGTTATAAGCTTAATAGCTCTAACTGAGAACATTCTAAAAACCCTTGCACTCCATGCCTAGGGAGCTATGGATCAATTTTTGAGACCTCATTCTTGAGTGTTCTTGAATTTAAGGATTCATAGAAGTGTGACATAATTATAGCACACAACTAGCACTATCAACATGTCTAAGAACCCTATGATGCATGCAAAGACAAAACACATAAAGATCAAGTACCATTTCTTAAGAGAAAAAGTTGCAGACAAAGAAGTAAAATTGGACTATGTGAGCACCAAAGAATAGTTGGCAGATATTTTCACAAAGCCCTTATCAAAGGATACTTTTTAGTATCTTAGGGAGAAGTTGGGAATAATTCCCTCTCCTAAGTTTGTTTAGAAGAAGCAGCAAAGACATCAGTCATTAAGTGACTGATGAATGGTTGTCTACTCTACTTTTGGAGTAGTACTTGTGCCTAAAGGACTATGGTGCCCTTTGCCATTAATTTCAAAAGGGGAGTATATAGTAAGGAGGAGTATGTACTAAGGGGGAGAATATACTATGGGGGAGTATATAGATGGAACAAAAACACAGATAGAGGAACTACAACAGTTTAGAGAAATCTTTGATGAGGATATAGAGAAGATTGTAAAAGAAAGAGGACACCATGAATAGAGGATGTTTTTGATATCATATGTTGCCATCAATGTCAAAGGGGGAGATTGTTGGAGATTTGATTCTGAGAAGTTGATTGATTGTATGTTTGTCATTGATGACAACATATAATACACAGTAGTAATTTAGTATGTACTTATCCGAATGATGATATTAAGACTTGCGTGAATAGATGCATGTTGTTGACATGTTTATTATGTTATGTTCATACACATAGACCCAGATATGATTTTTTAGTAAAGTTATGTAATTCTGTTATTGGCAGTTATAGTTTTGGAAGTGTAATGGTTTAGGGCCAATGTATATCACATGTTTCTTGAGTTGTACCTATCTTCTTTATATGTGTGTGTATATTCATGTTTAGTTATGAGATGATGATATTAATCCAAAGGTGCCAAACGTGTTTCAAGAAGATTGTAAAGTTAGAGTTAAATTGGTGAGGCCAACTTAGTGAAGCGTTGCGTCTATTTGGTTTATACTTGCATGGTTATAATTATGCTCGTGTGCTTAGTAGAGCCCAAAATAATGTAATGAAAAGTTTTCTTATAGGTCCCATGATCTCATACTATGAGGAAGATACTTATAACAAGTCAAAGGTGACACGCTAAGTGTGAATGACATAAAAAGATAAAAAAGATGTACAGAGCAGATTATCAGAGTTGGTTCATTCATTAAGATTCTATGTGAAGAAGAAGTGAAAGATTGCAATACATTGGAACTGATCAAGATAGCAGGTGTACTCTATAGTTCATCATCAGATATAGTGCATATCTGTTATTTAGAAGGTTGTAGCCTTCACCATCAAGCAGTGAGATTTTGGACAGTGAGTCCACCACCCCTAATAGGGTTATTTGTAAAAGAATCCTAATAGGGTCTGACCCTTAACTAGGTCACTATACTTATTACATTGTATTGTACAACTCCTAACAGGGTTGAAATATCTTCTAACAGGGATTACTACAAACAAGTACAGTTTATTGTGGGTGCTAATTCCGATCAAGGTTTTTACCATTTGGTTTCCCCATAATCAAATTGTGTGTTGAGTACTGTGTTATCTGATTAAGCATTTACTTTGTTGTATTCTAAAGTTAAAGAAGTAAAAAGAACTAAAGTTACTGATAACTAATTCACCCCCCCTCTTAGTTATCCTTTGGGACTATTCTAACATCTTCATCATTAGTCTCTGTGTCCTTTGTGTTGTCATCCATTCCAAATTATGTAGGTAAATCTATCTTAGGAGGTTGGGGTTTCACAAAAGTAGTTCTCAACAGTATCTTCTCAAGTTCCTTCTGAGTTTCCTTAGTCACTTCATCATATTTCCTCGCCATTATCTTTAGTAATCTTGTATTTTTCCTCAACAGGGGTTTTAATTCTTTGACTATAGTATCTCTCTCTTATACAGATAACATAGGTAGCATGTCATCAATATCTTTGTTTCTAATCTGATCATCTTCAATTTGTGCTAAACATTTTCTTCTTTCCAATTTTGTATACAAATCTGAGTGTATGCTTCCTTCAACTTCCAAAAGTGTCTTCTTGAAACTAAGCATGTGTTCTATTACAATGTCTTCAATTTTTAGTTTATCTGCTTCTTCATATCTGTCATAATATTTATCAATTGAAACCATTTTTCCTTCTTCAATTGATATTTTTTCTAGCATTTTAATGTCAGGTTTCCATGCTTTATTCTTCTCAGTTCTCTTCTCTTCTTCCTCAGTTGTGCTCTTCTCTTTTGTATTCATACTATATCTAGTTACTCTAGGAGTAACTTCCTTCGCTTGTTCTGCCTGCTGCTATGGTGGAGGTGTGTTATCAACCATAATTACTTTAGGGGTGGAAGGTGCATTAGTGCTTCCAATAGATACTCCAAGGGATCTATCTTCCATCTTCTTCTTCATATCTTTCAGTTCTTCCTCAGATAGACTAGCCTTTACTCCACAGTCATGAATAAGATTAGCAATCTTTCTCTTCCTCTGTCCTCTATACTATTCTTCTCTTACCTTCTCTGACTTCTCCTCATATGTTCCCCATCTCTCTTCTGATGTATAAATTTCTGATGCAAGAATATGTTCTACTTGCATGATGAGTACGTCGAAACTCACTTCAAAACCCCTAGGGTAACACCATTTCTTTTTAGGGGTCACTGCCTCAAAACATACATAGTCTATTTCAACCATAAAACAAATTGTGTTCTTGCACTTCTCAACTATATCCTCATGTATTATGTATCTATTCTTCATTTGTCTTTGTAGAATTTTGATCATTGCAAATAGTTCTCCATCTACCCAAGTAGTGTTCTGTCTCCTGTAACTCTGTGAAATCAAAATACTAGTGGGAACTTCAATTTTCTATCCACTAGGATGTAAACCAAGAAACTTATGTTCAATATGAATGAACATGTGTACCAATAATGATCCAAATCTAAAGGTTTTTGTTCTTTCTTTCTTCACAAGCTTAACATTCTCAAGGAATTGATGTACCAATACCTCACATAGATTGAACTATGTGTTTTATTTTACCATTCTCCATGCCATCATAATAACTCCAGTTGATACTGAATTAGGTCTGCTACTCTAGAAAAATTTGTAACTAAGTATCATTGCAATCAACCTTACATCTTGTTGAAAAATATCATTTACTGGCATTTCCCTTCTATCCCACTTCAAGTGTGTTAGGGTTTTGACTTCCTTCTTAACATGTTTCTCAGCAACGAGAATAATTCTAGTATTATCAAGACCAATAATCTCATGAATTAGGTCACTACATATTTTCACAGGTTGACTACCAATCCATATGAATTGGTCATGAACCCTGCTCATAAGTGTTTTAAAACATTTGTTTTCATCGAAGTCGCACAAGTCCATAATCTTCTGTATACTCAACTGACTAATTTGTTTCCATTCTTCCTTCATGATTCTATTTTTAGACATGTTTTAAATTTCTATGAGTATATCATCCTCTCCTAATGTGTCATACTTACAGTGTATGTAAGCCATAATATCTTCAACATGAAGTACGCCATGTGGGGTCTGTGAAAATGCTCCTTCTGGATCCTCTTCACAGGACTTATAAAGATGTTTCTTGAATTTGTATCTAGGATGATCAACAACATTGAAAATTACAGGTGCATCCATGGCTTAGATAATGTAGAATACCTTTCACACGTGGAAATATGAGTTTATGCTTTGATTGATCACGCACGAAAGGTGTAGAAATGGTTGAATACTTCTTCTCTCTAATCTCCTTGGCTTGCTCTTTGTCAAATGATAGAAAAATAGATCATAACATGGTGCTTTATACAAGTTAGGTTATGACTTTTATTTTTCACTTCAAACTATCTGGTCGACTGCTAAATCTCGTGATCAAAATATACAAGTTAGCTGATGATGTGCATTTAGATATATGATCCATAATGTCGGCTCAACATATTCCCAAGCTCGCATGAGCTCACTACATTATTTGTAGTTAAGGATAGATTTTGATGTGTTGCATTTAATGCTCCCCTAAGGCCATGATTAGCCAATTAGGTTGATTCTATCTTGCTACCTTCAGGAAAATATCTAGTAGCGTCTATTTACTCTCCCTAAACTGATGTCTCACTAGTTTCTTTAATCTTCCATATCTTGCCACTATTTTTGTCTTCTTCTTTCTTAAAACAATTTTCAAAATCATTCTTCACATCTGCAATACTCTTGCCAGTATCATTTCCATTCTTCTGTGAATTCATAGGAGGTGGTGTTCTTCTATTGTCTACTCCATTATACTTGCAAAAATTTTCTATATGTCCTGGATTATTGCATTTGTAACACATAAGAGGTCTTCTTTCTTGATTAACTTGTAATTTATAGTACTTCACAATGTGCCCAATGTTGTTACATTTGTAGCATGTAGGTTTCATTCTAGGTTCTCTTCCATTGTCTTGGCTATATCTAGATTGATTAGGTTTTCTGCATTCAGTCTTCTTGTGGCCATATCCATTACAGTTAAAACAATAACTAGAAAAAGTTCTAAAAGGGGAATTACCTCTGCAATCTCTCTTCATGTGTCCAAATCTATTGCAACCAAAGAATCTGCCTCTAAAAGGTCTGATATGCTCTTTAGGTTCTTCAATAGATGGTTTCTCTGCATCAATCTTCTCTACTAATTTCTCTTCCTGATTCTTTGAACATTCAGCTTCATTGAAGCCAATACCAGTCATGTCACCTTTAGGTTTCTACTTGTCTAACTTTTCATCAATCAAGTCACTGCTGGTGTGAAGTTTCTCAATATGTTTCTTTGCTTCAGCTAGTTCACCTTTCACAATTTGATTGTATTTCTCTAGTTCCAAGTATTTGTTCTTGTAGCTGTCCGCTTCATCTTTCATTTGATTCAATGCATTGTTCAAGGTTTTTTCAACTTTCTTCTTAGAATCCTCCTATATCTATATTTCTTTAGCCATATTCTTGTTCTCAAGCTTCAGAGTCTCAATCTCTTCTTTCAGTTGCTTCACCTAATTTGAATTGTCCTCATCTAAATCTTCTTTTATCTGAACCATGAGATTTTCTCTCTAATTTCTGGAAATTTCAAGTTGTTCTTTTAGTTTCTTTATGAATTTATCATCTCTTTGGAGGTTAAACTTCAATTCTCCATTTTCTACTTTAGCATTGCTAAGATCTTCAAGTGCAGCTTCAAAGTTCTCCTGCAAACCATTCAAATCTATTCTAATCTCCCTTGAGCTGTTAGGCTTTCTCTCCAAGGGCCAAAAGCTCTGATAGCAATTGTTAGGATTGAATAATACTAGGGGGGGGGGTTGAATCAGTATTATAACAGTTATTTAAATTATTCAACCACTTGAACATTAACCATACAATTGCAGTAAAGGAAAGAACATAAAAAAATAACACAAAACTCATAATACCATGATTTTTTTACAAGGAAACCTTGGCCAAGGGAAAACCCCAGTGGGGATGATACCCACAAGCATGCACTAAAGTATAATGTCCCTGTTAGGAGACCTAGCCCTGTTAGGAGATAAATATTACATAGTACATTTCCTTGTTAAAGGAATAACAACCCTATTAAAGGTTCACAACACCTTGTTAGGGGCCAATGAGCTTACAACTCTTACAATGTAATTTTGTTACAAAAGGTTCTAAGTGATGAACAAAAACAAGCATCACAAATGCTTTGATAGTTCTTTATAGCTCTGTTATTCTCTTCTCTTCCATTTGCATGTCTTCTCTACATATCCTTCACTTTCTCACAACTCCCAATCTTTACCAAAAATATCTTACATATATATCCTTTTAATTTTACAAAGTTGGCTCTTAGAATAAATATTACAAACATTGTCAAGTTGGCCTTCATTACATAATAAAATTAATATAGTAAACATTAAATGTATAGTTGGTGCTCTTGCATAGTCAAAGTGTATACTATCAACAAAAAAACTATGTCTTCGATTTCCAGGGGTCCAAGTCTTGCTCCTTTATTCTTCGATGTTGTCCAACTGCTCTGTATCATTGTTCTCTGATGTCTGTCAGTCTTCAAATCCTCATAACTCATCATAAACTTAACCAAATCAAAATAAATCTTAGGTGTATGTCAGACATACTCCATACTATCTTTCACTAAGCTCACATGCCTTAATTCATCGATCTCTATCTTTGACATCCAAAACAATACTATATCTCTATTTTTGTACTTAGTCAATTTTGGACATACCAAAACTTAACTTCAAAACAATTGATCTTAAACCTAGATGTGTTTCCATAAATGAAAACCAAAAAGTGAATCATATTACCCAATTTGATCACTTGCTAACAGAATTTCCACATGAGAAATTAAGCATGGGCTAGGCACAATCTACTTAGTTGAAGATTGCCTATGATTAAAATAGAACATGATTTGAAATATCTATGAGCATGGGCTAGGCACAATCTACCTTTAATATTATAGTGATCCATTATGATCAAGGGGATGCTCCAGTCATCCCTTTTCAAGTTTACTTGACATAAGATCAGAAACTGGAACGTTGTGACACTATAATTCTAATTAAATGAATTCTCTTGTAACTTTGCATTGGAATTGGACACCTTGTTATGAAATGTGTAATTGACTCTTTCACACTACCCATTTGAAGAGTGTCCTATGATAAAGTCAAATATTGTCATGAGTAGGATGATTTAGGTTAAAGAGAGCTAGTGATGTTGTCCATGGGCATTGGATACTCCTTTACCTAAATCACAAAGTTGGAGTAGATGTAGTTTGTAAGATGCATCTATTGAGAGTACCTCAATTTTTATACTCCCATTTTGTACGGGTTTTTCCAGTTACCTCTCTACATTGATGATTGGTTTGATGAATGTTGGTCAATCTTGTAGTCCATTGTACATACAATACATGTTTGAATTGTCCTAGTTGATATTTTGGTTGACATTTCATACCACTTGAATCAAGTTGAGATAAAAGTAAAAAGTAGTGTAGAGGATTGGCCTAGATGGTCCTTGAAGGGCCTCAGATTAAATAAATATGATGTCTTGAAGGATTTCTATACATTTTTTATTAGGATGATCACTAAACATAGATAAGTTGCCTCCAACATCAGTGTGGAGGTCATAAAGCCTCTCAAATATTAGAGTAGATATAACTCATTTTGCTATAGCTGCCTTCAAACTGCCATTCTATTTTCCTTGTGAAAAGAAGTATTTATATACAATTTCTAAAAATTAAGGTACAACTTTTGTATTCCAAGAAATTAAAAAAAAATTAGATCTCAGCTAGTAATGCAAAATCAAATCCTCTCCATAGATATCTCCTGACCACTACAGGGAATATTGCAGAGAAATTCTTAAACTTAGAATGGGCTCTTAACAAAACTAATGATGAACTAATAATACTATGAATATATAACAAAGAGGAAAACAACATACCCAGATCTAGTAGATCATACAAATTACCATTTTAGCAGTTGACATAACTGTACCAACACTTTTTATTTATGTTTTTGTGAGGAAATCTTTACTTTTAGATCCTGAGACTTGCACCAGACCTCTTTTCATTTTACCTTATTAGGGAAATATATGTTGGGACATCTCAACATTCTACTGGAATGGAACCTCTATGGGCTATGCAACAACCAAGTAACCTCAAAAATGGACCAGAGGCAATTGATCACCAATCAATTTTGACACACAACTACAAATTTAATGAAATTGACAAAATAATGATCATTGCTTCATCTCCTCAGAATCCACTCCTTAGAGTGCTTTTTACAATTCACAATACTAAGTTGGCAAGAAAGATCTTGAAACCAATATTTTGCTAGATACACTTTGTTTATTCAATCTTCATAAGTGCAAGACTATTATTTTCCTGGGATATTGTCATACAATCATATCAGTTACTTAGCTTCATGTATCCATCTTTTACACAATGCATGCTTTTGTCTTACCTTATGCTAAGAAAACATATATATGTAGAAGTGGGCAGTTGTATATACTAAATCCCAAAGATTGATCTCATTAGCATATTAGTCACACCTGATAAACCCCTAGCTAGGATTTGTTTTGATGGTTGCAAGTGATCTAATTGTATTTTAATTTTTACTAGACCTTGTAGAAAACAAATTTATAGAAAATGTCAACAAAAATGCATTTTACATATAGATACATGCTACAATTGAAGATCACTGGGAACTCTTGATGAATGATATCAAGATTAAAGAAAAAACTATAAGAATAATTATTGAGTAGGCTAGTTAATGTTCGACATAAAATAAGGAGACATTAAGGAGGTCTACCATACTATTTTTATTTTATAATAAATTTGACCTATTAATTTCTCAACATCTGTAGGATTTGTAATGTCCCCAATAAGACACATGCAATACTTTATTATATTTTTCTGATTCTATGAGACAAAATCAATCCAGATTGCAAGTACATAGGCTGATTACAATTTTCAAACCCTTATATTTCTAATGTCATCAAACAATAAACCATAGGAGGATAAAATGTTAAGTTCCAGCAATATGAAACCCTTAAGACTTTATTCTATTTTATTGCAATGCTGATCAGAAAGTACAAAAATGATAAACCTACTGGCTGAAGCTGTATGTTCGTCTGGTGAAATCTGATCTACCCACAACCCTTGTAAAATTGTCAAAATATGCTGGTAAAAAATATATTTGTCTTGGAAACATTGGCAACATATCAAAATACTATTATACCCCCATTTTTTTGATGAATGATGACTGATATTATGGGAACAACAACTAGTATGATTGATCTAATATTCAAAATGACTGACAATGTGGAGCTCAGCTAGGTTTGACTGAAACAATTCAGATCCAGCTCTATATGGTGTTAAAAAATTCATGAAATTTTTGAAAATGAATATATAAATTCTTAAATGTTATTGAACAGTGAAATGATGATATTTACTTGCAAAAAATTAATACTACTGTAGCAACATTGTAGCAAACTGTAAATATCTCCAAATCCTTCACAAATCAGCACAAAATTGTTATCCCTAGATGGAGTCACCAAAGATTGGAAGCAAGAGTTTTTGTCCTTGATCCCCAATGATCTTCCAGAGTCTCTTCTTGTTGCCTCAATCAAATACTCATGTTATATGGAAAATGCCAACATTTATATAGAGAAGGATGATGTTCTATCTTTGCACTGATACAAAATGTTGTATATTTCCCTATGCACACAAGATAAGGATCACTAAATAGCCTATAGAAAATAGGGCATGATTCATTGAAAAAAGAAGTAAAAAATAGAAATTAAATAGTTAACAGTTGACAAACTTTGCAATTAAACAAGAGAGCTACAAATTCATTAAGAACTTATAGGAGGCAGAGATTGACAAGTTGCTCGGTGATAAGTGAGTTGTTGTACACTGGGGAAAATTTTGAGACAAAGACTGAAACCCCTTTCACTAAATTTTTAAGCACACTCAACTTTGGGTAATGGACCTAATCAAGATCAATTTAAGACTATAGTATTATATACTTATAAATTAGAATTATTGACAATTCAATATTTGGTCCTAAATTAAAAAGACCTAAATCTTTTGACATAGTTTAGTAGTACTTTATAGGCCTCACATTTGAGGAGGTATAACATAAATGTCACAATTTATAACCCTTAAGAGACAATAAATCCTACTTAGGATTTATTAAAATTTATCACAAACTTAACCATAGTTAATATGGGTATAGGACTGCAAGCGCAAAGACCCATATACAAGAAAACAAAGACACATGTATGCAAGATTATTATATAGATTTAACAAAAGCTTAAATTAAAAACTCTAATATGGTTAAGAAGGATTTCTTAAAAACCATAGAAAAGATAACTGTTTCCTTAGACTCACAAATGAAACCCTTAACAAGATAATCAATAGAGATGGATTACACAAACAACTCTTGAAATGAAAGATAAGAGAAATCTCAAGAAACAATTCAAGGAAAGAACACAAATATAACAACCAAATCTTGCACCTCCTCTAGATCTCATATGATCTACACATAAATCTCCTTCACAGCATTTCATAATTCTTCAAAAAGATTGTCTCAAATATAAAATACTCACACAAACCAATTATCTCAGCTTCAAAACTTTCTATCTACCATCAAGATCATTGTCTATTCCCTAACAAGGTTCGGGTCATGCCCTACCTCCATTGACCTATCAAATTGATGCAGAGCTCTGGTCCTTTAGTAAATTGGATCTACTTTACTAGTATTTTCTTGTACAAATCAAGTCCTCCTACCCCTATTGTTTGGAGGATCCATACCAAATCCCTACACCTTTAAGTTCTTCAATATTCACTTACCAACTCATCAAATTTGTGTCCCCATAACCCTTCACTGTGTTGATCATTTTTTCTTTCTTCCCCTTATGGTGATGCACCCTCATGCACCCAATGCACCTAAATGAACCTTCTTCACGCAAAGCCACTATAGTCTCTTCCACAAACCTTTGATTCCTTCAAACATGTCAATTAGATCCCATTGACACCCTACAAACCAATCAAAATAGTCCCTTAGATCAATTCAACCCAAAAGTTCAAAACTGTCAAATGAGCACTATTTTTCACCAATCCTGACTGAACACCTTTTTGGATTTTGTGACTAAAATCTCCAAAGGACCTATCAAGGCAGTCATTTGATCTTTCCTAGAATTCTTGGGCAGAACTTTTCCCAAGAGGATAGATATGGGTTCTTCCAAAAACTCTGAATCCTTAGGAATCCCTTCTAATGGTGAAGAGGCCTAATTGAGTGGCTTAAAGAAGGAATCCTGCTATAGGCTTGGTTTTATTCCAAACTAACTATGGGGTAATTTAGGGTCATGTTAATGAAGTCTAATTCTCCATTTATAGCCTCTGGCTCAAAGCCCGTCAAGAGTTATGGGATCTACAACTCGCTATTCAACCCTCTCTAACAGTCACATAGAGATGCCAATTATGGTTTTAAATGTTGGGGATTAGAAATTCAAAAAGTTGCTAACAAAAACATTACAAAATTGACAACTTTGTAATGACAACTTTTTCTTTATTGAGAAAAATGATTCCCTAAACCTCCTAGGGACCTAACCAACTTGATTTTGACCAAGAAACATCAAATAAACCTTGACAAACATATGTCTACCCTTTTCAATCCAAAATTACCATAGTAGGCTTAGGGGCTTATAGTGTACCCAAGGGTCACTAGGCCTTACAAATAGGCTTTTATTACATCCCAAGGATCCATTGACCCTTATAGGAACTTGGCCTATCAAACCAACATATTACATTCATGGAGGCCTCATGAACTCATTTTATTCATCATTGGGTGATCCTTCACCACAAATGTATTAGTGATTATCAAGAGATTGATAGTTTGATAGGCATCATTATGAAAGACAACATTGTGACAACAATCATCCATTAAAACAATGAGTCTAAATTCATTATCAATCATTACAGTCATCAATTACAATCCTCACATCATCATCAATTACAATCATATCATGAAAATATAGGATCCATTACATTCCTTGCATATCATTCATCAAAGTCTCCAACAAATATAGAAGCATTAGGGAGATTCACATTTAGGATCATATTCTCCTTCCTCTATGTCAGATGTGTTCTCTCATTCTTGAATATATATTTTACGCAATACATCATCAAGTGACCATTTAGGTGTCTCTTCTTTCCAATAGAGAGCATGTCAAACATGTAGTATTGGTTGAGGAGGCGAGTTGGGTGAAATTTGTCCTTGAGATGCTTGAAACCTTGCAAACATCCATACTGGCTGACATTTCCTTGTCCAAGAATGAAACCATTCAAGTTTAGAAAATTGATCTAGGTTGTACAGACTAAAATGTCTCACAAACCATCGATTTATCATATTAGTTTGAGTGGACAAAATGCTAACTTCAAAAAAATTTGAGGAAAAACTAAAATCATCTGGGAATTCATAATTATCAACTAGACATGGTCCTACAAAGAAATAATGAATCCCTGCTACATAAATATTTAACCATTCCTCTTGATTCTGGATAGCAGTGGTTCCCTGTATAGCTACCCTCAATTCCTGTGAGAGAGCAGCTTTGAGTAGAGGTGGTTGATTTCCTCCATACATGTTGACCAAATAAGTTTTAATTTATGCAATAGTTGGTTGTGGAGGGTGACATAACATGACCCGTTTGCCAGCAAGTATTGTACTTGCATCTCTAAATTGTATGCTTTGTCGATCATAGTTGACCAACTAATGATAATGTAGCCTATGACTATACCTTCCATATCCAATTTTGTATCCATCATAAAGGACCTTTTCCATAATAATGTTGTGTCTTCCCCTATTTTTTCTGTTAACACAAAGACATGGCTTATTCAACAATTATTCAAAATACATTGCATAATTAGTTCAATTTTATAAAATACGTGGCAAAATAAACACCTTTGGAGGAAAAATCCATGTTCCTTCTTGCTGTAGGAACACCTGAGAACCAAAGGAACACCTATAGGATCATATGAAAGATCCATGAAAGCATGTCATCAAATGAGGCCTATAGGGCCATTTCATAATGTAATTGGGCTATTAAAGCTATTTGGGACTCATCGAGTCATATTGAACTTTTGTGAGCAAAGTTGCTATAATGGGAAAAGGCCTAAAGGACTAATGTAAAGGGTAGAAATGGGGGTTTTCTTTGGTTTTATGTAAGGTCCATAAGTGACCATTTGATGTAATGGGAATGATATCTAAATGTTAAGATGCAAAAAGATATGTAAGCTAAGTCAACAACTTTGCCATGTTTTCCTCTCCTTTTGCATATAATATTAATCTATTTGCTGGTGTTCATTCTTTTGTTGCGGATCATCAAGGTTTTCATAACAACTATGGAGCATGGTACTCAAGGTACATGAGTTATTTCTTGGAAGGTTATGGTTCATGTGCACCAATGCAACTATGTTCATGAATGGTCAAGATTAACTTTAGCCAACATCCTCCCAGTTTGTGGTAAGCTTGGTGCTTTGGGACAGGGTATGGAAATCCATCAAAGAATAATAAAAAGTAGATGTTTATTAGATGTTGTACTTGTGACTTCCATAATAGACATGTATCTAGAATAGGGAAGCATAATGGAGGCATGCAAACTATTTGACAAAATGCACAATCCAAACTCAGTCTCATGGACTGTGATGACTGCAGGATATGCAATGCATGAATATTGCAAGGAGTCGATCAAAATTTTTGAATTAATAAAGTATTCTACAACCAATCCTGGCCATATAGAATTTTTTTGTGTTTTATATGCATGCAGCCATGCAGGTTTAGTAGATGAGGGTTGTAAATACTTAAATGAAATAATAAAGTCTTATTTCATTACACCTTCAATGGATCATTATGTATGCATCATTGATCTTCTTGGTCATGCTGGCTATCTTGAGGAAGCCTTAAAATTTATCATTAAAATGAAAATACAACTTGAAGTGGTTGTGTTGATGTGTTTATTTGGTTCTTTTAGATCACATAAGAAGATAGGAATAGGATAATTTGTGGAAACACTTCTTTTTGAGTTAGATCCTAAAACTGCTGCACCTTATGTCCTTTTGTCAAACATTTATGCAGAAATGGGTAGGTGGGCTGACGTTTAGAAGGTAAGAAAATTGATGAAAGATAATGAAACTATAAAGAAACCTGGATGTAGTTGGATTGAAGTCCACAAAATGGTACATGATTTTTGTGTAGGAGATAGATCACATCCACAGACACACGAGATTTATGTAATGCTGGAGAAATTGTCTTTGGAGATGAAGAAAGTAGGTTATATTCTAGAAAAGAAACCTATATTAAATGATGTTAAGGAGGAAGAGAAAGAATTATTCATCTGTCACCATAGCAAGAAGTTAGAAATTGCATTTGGGTTGTTAAAAATGCCTCCCAGAACAACTATTAGAGTTGTCAAGAACCTTCAAGTATGTGGTGACTGTCACAATGCTACCAAGTTAATTTGTAAGATGGTTGTAAGAGAAATTGTTGTCAGAGATGCAAATAGGTTTCATAATTTTAAAAGTGGGCAATGTTCTTGTGGTATTCTCCTAAGTGTGATGCTATCATGATGCCAAAAATGGCTATTTGAGAGAGAAGAAGGGGATTTTCTTAAATTGATACAAATAAGGGTACTTCTTCTTTCAAGACAAGAAAGATGCTTTCCTTTCTACTATTGACAAACATTGGTTGAAGGTGACTAAGGAGAGAAAGTGCCAAATTCCAATGCATTTGCAGATATGATGCTTCAAAGAAGACATTTTTAATATAACCATTCTATGACCTTAATACTTTTGGATATTAGACATGACAACTTATTAAAATCATTATGATGCTTCAAAGAAGATATATAGAAGTACTATGAGAAACATTCTTCTATGGTTTTGGAGAAGGGACTCATTCAATGTTCAAAAAGTGACTAGATTCATGTATGAGCATAAAATTTGATGGATTATTGAACCTAGGAGGCATCACTCCAAGTTTCCTAATAAACTCATAAGTACATACTTTAGGATTGAATATAGTAATATAATCTTCATGCTGAACAGAGTCATGTGATCTCCTCAAGGATCTTTATTTGAGAATTGGATGTTTTACTTAATCCAATAAATCTCAGATATAACAATTATGATCAATTGTGCTAAGATGATAAGTGACAACTGAGACATCCAGTTAAGGAATTTGGATAGGAAAAAAACCGTCTACATGAGATTTTAGATTGTCTCTTTATTAATAGTGAACATAAAATACACATGTTTGATATGCAAGGGTGAATTAGGGAACAAGAAGGGATAAATCAAGATATATGATTGTCATCCTAAATGTCAACTTCATGGAAATGGACACTACATGAGGGTAAATGATACAATTACTATGTATGTCACATGCTTGTTACAAGGAAGATTACATAAGAGGTTGTTCAATGAAGTAATGCAATTGGTGGAGTGATATGGATCCTAGTTCATTCATTTTTCAAAAATTTTAAACATAAGGAATTAAGGATTCATGATGCAAAGGCTAGTGGTAATTAACCATTTCTTTCATAAGTTTCATGGCCCTTTCCTTGTTCCTTGACAATAACTTCCTCAATCTTCATTCCAAGATCACTTTTGGACTCAACCTTACTCAATAGACCTATCAAAGGTCAACTTCTATCACATTAGACTCCACTAGGCTCCACATCTTGAATCTATCCACTTCTTCACACTCAACCATCCAATCATGAATTCAAGCTCCATACCATACACCCTTCATTCACCATGCTTCTGCAACCACAACCATCAAATATACTCTTAATGGTGATCCTAACTCCTCTAAGGACCCCAACACACTCACATCATCCACTCACCAACACCTAGATCCATTCTTGTGACCATTCTATCGCCTTTGACCAAACTGTCAATTCATGCACTGTCCTACCAATATATCAACAAGGGTTATTAATTATTTTCTCAAATATCTTCCAAACAAATCTAAAAAAAAATCACACTTTTGAATACCCTTTTCCAAGTTTTACAACATATCTCAAGACCAGACCCAATTTTTTTGGACCAAACCCCTCAAAACTACCACTATCACTGAACTAGGAAGGCTAATTTGACCCCTTTTTCAAAGCACCTACTAATTAATCTTCAACCTAGACCTTGAGACTTTCAAAAGAGTCATGAAATGACCCCAAACCATGGATTCTTCAACTAATTTGGTTCTAAGGCCTCTCTAATTGCAAAAGCCCTAATTTGCTTCCCAACAACACCTAAAATCTAGGGCTTGGTCAAAGTGTGACCTACCAACACCATAGAATCAAATAAATGGATGATTCACCATCCTTATACCATCCTAACATGGATTCAAACAAAAATTCACCCCCCAATGACTAGATTCTCTGCTGCTATAACCATGCACCAAGGCTCTTAACCCTTCAACATTGTCCCAACTCAATCATCTCCTCTTACATGTTAGGTTGCCCTACACCATGCTCCCAAGGATCAAATCAATCCAAGTCTCCTTGGATTGGGGAGTTTCTTCCTCTTTCTCTAGTCTTTGTCTACCTCTTGTTGAAGATCTTCTACACAAATGTAACCACTGTCCATAGGTAGCATGTTCCTGCAAATAAGCATGATGTGCCAAGCACATACCCTTGCATACTTCTTCTGTTGGATGTATGAAACATCCTCGTTCATATTAGCATCAAGAAAATATCCCTACAACCTTGTCATAACAATATTAGAAACAAAAACAATCAAATCTTCCATATTCACCAAAATAAATGCTTGGTGCTTTACTCCTTCATCCAGCATTTCCCCTGTCTGCTGCCACACTCCTTGTGAGTTCTTTGTCCTTGTAGACAACCCTAACTCTAAGGTCTCTCCATGACCATATAATTCTTCCTCTTCATGCCCTTGTTCTAGGCATTCTCTCATCACTCCACCCTTCTCTTTCCATTCCTTGACTATGGCATTCAACTCATCCCACAAATATGTTTCTTCTCCATGAACACTTGCCTTCTTGCTATCATAGATATCCCTCCCACCATCAACTCCTTGTACCCTCTTAGTGGGTCCTCCATTCAGTAGATTCCTCTCTTCAATAAGCCTCTTAATAGGCCATACCAACCTCTTCTTCATCCTTTTTATGCCAACTTGTGGCTACTTCCTCCAAATCTATCTTCTAGACTATTAACTCTTCAATCTCCAAGGTCCCTATCATCCTTGAGACCTCTTGCAACTTATCCTCCCTATGCCATCCTCCTTGGCATTCAAACATGTCATCAATGGCTTGTTTTATATCCTTTTCATCTCTCTTTTCCATAAGAAATTTCAATGGACACTTAACTGTCCCCACTTGGATGTCTTCATCCACACACTCATCCACTCCATTAGAAACCTCTATAATTTATTTCTCTATCATTACATCTCAACTTCTTGAGCCTTTTCTTTTTGTGGCCCACACATTATCATCTTCTTCTCTGTCCTGTCATCTGCATACTGTGATTCTTCTTTGTGCATCTGCACTTGCATCTGTGTGTGTTCATTTGGTCCTTCACATGAACTAGGCTAGTGGTAAGTAACCATTTCACCTCTTAGCCTTACAAGCTTTTAAGGTATCCTATAGACAAGTTAATGTTACTTGAGGTGGTGAGACAGTTATCTAAGTCTGGTCATATTCATAAGGAGAATCATAGGAAAGGTATGTCCTTCCATATCACACTGTGAGGCCCATCCCGGACCCCATCATATTTTTCTAGTTCTTGCTTATGATAGACTCAGCATATGATACTTTACTTTTGATGCATTATTAGACATTATGGACCTTATGCTTTATGTTATAGATTTGATTATTATAGATGCATGGACATATGATGCT
>MU225127.1:3762963-3808678 GCA_018584345.1 Thuja plicata | reverse complement strand
AGACATATATATTTCTTCATGCAAATCTCCATTTAAAAAGGCACTTTTAACATCCATTTGGTGAATAGGCCAATTCATTTTAGAGGCTAAAGCTAAAACAACTTTAATGGTAGGCATTTTAGCAATATTAGAAAAAGTTTCATTATAATCTAATCCTTCAATTTGAGAGAAGCCTCTTGAAAATAGTCTAGCTTTAAATTTACTAATTTCATTATTGGAATTTAACTTAGTTTTATATAACCATTTACAGGAAACCAAATTTTTGCCATGAGGTAAAGAAACAAGATCCCAAGTGTTATTAGAAATCAATGAGTCATATTCTTATTGCATAGCATTTTTCCAATGAGGTTGATTTTTAGCTTGATCAAAGGTTTGAGGATCATTAGATTTAGAAAGAGAAGACATTAAAGCATAATTACAGTAATTTATCCTTCTAGGTTTAAGTCCACCCATTCTAGCAATGTAATCATCACCTTCATTAAGTAAATCTTTAAACCATTTAGGATTTCTCCTATAATTAACAGAAATATTACTAGGAGGAGTAAACATATCATCATCATCATCATCATCATCACTGCTACTACTAGAAGGAACACAATCATTAGAAGGAGTATCATTAATATCTATTTGTTCATGATTATCCTGTTTATTAGTATTATTAGTAGTGTTAGGAGCAGAAAAAAAAGGAACAAAAACTTTAGGAACATGAATTTAAGGAGTAGGGTTGAGAGACGGAGGTTGGTCCTCCACAAGAACTATGTTGCTGTGACTAAAATTAGAATCTGAAATTTGAGAATAGTCATGGACACCATTTTCAGCAATGCAAACATCCCTAGCTATGTGAACTTTATTAGTAAGAGGATCATAAACTCTATAACCTTTAGTGTTCTTAGAATAACCAAAAAAAATATGAGGTGAGGATTTAGGATCTAACTTTTTCCTTTTCTGTTTAGGTGTGTGAACATAAGCAGTGGAGCCAAAAATCTGTAAATGAGACAAATTGGGTTTTCTACTTGACCAAACTTCTTCAGGACTTTTATTTTGAAGGGCCTTAGTAGGAGTTCTATTAAGATATAGGTGGCACATGCCATGGCTTTATCCCAAAATTTATATTCTGTATTCCTAGCATGTAAAAAACATCTAGCCATTTCTACTATTGTTCTATGCTTCCGTTCTGCCACACCATTCTATTCTAGTGTATAAGGAACAGTAAGCTCATGTTTGATACCAAAAGATCTTAAATAGGAATGGACAACATGATTAACATATTCAATACCATTATCAATCATAATAATCTAGATTTTACAACCACTTTGTCTTTCTACAAAAACATGAAATTCGGCAAAAATATCAAGGACTTGATTTGTACTATGTAAGAAATAAATCCAAGTTCTACGAGAATAATCATCAAAAAAAGTTAAAGCATATTTAGAGCCTGAAATAGAAGTATTTTCCATAGGACCTAAAAGATCACTATGAATCAGAACTAACTTATTATTAGCTCTCCAAGATGATTTATGGAAAAAAGATTCTCTATGCATTTTACCACTCATGCATCCATTGCAATCAAACTTAGAAGTAGTAAGCATAGGTAGTCCATCTACCATATTTTATTTTTGCATTAATGAGATATAATTAGAATTTAAATGTCCTAGCCTTTCATTCCAAATGTGAAAATCAATAGTAGTGAGTAAAGAATATCTAGGAGAAACAAATTGATAAAATTTAAAGAGATTGTCATCATCTAATTTAGCATCAGCAATTATCTAATCAGTGTTAGGATCAATGATATGACAATTCTTTTTATGAAACTCAACCTTATAATCCTGACATAATTGAGGAACAGAAATAAGGTTAGCTTTCAAATTAGGAACATAAAGCACATCATGTAATTTACCATTTGGAACAGAAACATTACCAGTTCCTTCAACTTGACAGCAATGATTATCAGCTAAAGAAATAGGAATATTCATAGAATCAAGTTGCAAAGAATCAAAGAATTCCTTATGAGATGTAACATGTTGAGATGCACCACTATCAATAATCCATTCAAGTGGTTTAGAAGCATTAAAATAGACAGTAAAAGCAGAACGAGATTGATTTCCATTAGATTTTTCATTTGAGTAACTTTGAGAATAATGTTGATCATCTTTTTGTTTCTTAAAATAGTTATGAATTAAGTGACCATCTTTACTACAATACATGCAATGTGGCCTATTTGAATGATTATTATTATGATAGTTATTTGAAGTCCTAGAATTGTTAGTATTGTTAGATCTTTGATAATGTTGATTATTATTTGAATTATGAGTATTGTTAGATCTTTGATGATTTTGATTGTTATTTTTATTAGTGTTAGAAGATCTATTGTTATTGTGACTTTGAGAGACATATGCATGTTCATGAGATTTAAGAATGCCAAAATAAATCAATTTAGATTCCTCTTGATGCAAAATATTTTGAAAAATGACATAAGTTAATTGAGTTGCTAAAGAAGGAATAACTAACTAAGAGTAAATATTTGTAATAAACTGTTGAAACTGTCTAGGCAAACATTTACGAATAATTATGTGGATTATCCTTAAATCAGAAAGAGGAACTAGTAAACCAGTTAGTAAAACTCTAATAGAATCAAACTTGAGCAAGAAATCATCAATAGAGTTGAAGTTGGTATACCTGAGGTCTTCAAGTTGGTCTTGAAGCTAGATTTTTTGAGTCTCATCTGCACTGTCATAGGTATTTTTCAGGACGTCCCAAGCCTGATGGGCTTCTGTACAAGTAGAAATTAAGACATATAATTTAGGACTTAAGGAGATCCCGACTAAACCAAGTGGTTCCTCATTTTTATTCTTCCAATTAGTTTGGTCAGGTTGAGGAGCAGTGGTTGCAGGTTTTGAACTGGCATCGGTAGCAATATCTAAAATGTGTCTAAATCTAAAGATGAAAGTCATGTGCATTTTCCATGCATGATAATTTGTACTGGTTAACTTAATTTATGGCATCAAGGTAGTCATGATGAAATACGAAGATCTAAACTAAGAAAGAAAAAAAGAGAACCCTTAACAGAAAATAGAAAAGAACTAAAGAACAAACTAAATGCACTTGCATGCACTAGTAGAAAGCTATAATAGCTTACGCCAAAGGGGCATGCAAGGAAAAAGAAAACACCAGAGAACAACCGCAACTAAATGCACTAAAAACTAATAGATCTTGGTTAATTTGTTATGAATTAACAGATAACAACGAGAACTCTTGAACATGAAAGAGAAGGAAAACTAAATCTATTGCATGCAGAATGGAAAAAAAACTTTGAACCTCCAGAGAAGCATTAGAGACAAATAGAAGATAAAAAACTTAAATGATCACTTGAGATAAAACAAGAAATGGATCTAATTGTTATAGTACACGACTGAAATGAAAAACAGAGATAAAAGAAACAAACCCTACAAAAATAGACGAGTTAGAGAACACGATAAGCAGATAATAATAAGATTATAACTATTAGGAAAAAAAGGTAATATATGACTAATTAAAAAAGAGAACTGAATAACAATCTAACAACTTAAACTAAAAAAAAACCTTAACGAAAGGAATGAATAAAACAGATTAATTAAAATTATTGAAAAAATGAATCTATTATAAAGCTATAAGAATTAAAACTAAATCTAAAAAATTACAAGATTTAAGTTAAATCTATTTAATTTTAAAAAAAACTAAAGATAATATTATAAAACTAATATAAAGATAAACAAAACTAAATCTAAATCTATATACGAACTTGAAATAAAGGTTTAAACTAAGATTTAAAAAAAAAAAAAACTGAATCTATTTTTAAACAACTATAAGATTTAAACTAAAAAAAATGCAAGCTTAAACTAAATCTATTTAAAGGTTATAAAATAAAACTAAATCTAAAACATGAATAAGATAAAACTGAAACTATTAAACTAAATATAATTTAAAAACTAAAATCTAAACTAAATCTATATTAAAAGAAATTACAGATAACTAAATCTAATTAAAAAACTAAAAGATTTAAAGTTGAATCTAATTTAAACTAAATCTATCTAAAAGAATAAGATTTAAAAATTAAATCTATTTAAAAAGAATTAATCTAAATCTAAGGGAAAAAAATGACAACTAAAAAAACTATGAAAAAAGGTTGAAACTAAAACTAATTAAACTGAAACTATTTTTAACTAAATCTTATTAAAAAAACTAAAAGATTAAAACTAAATCTATTGTAAAGATAATAAAATTAAATTAAATCTAAAAAAAAATGATTAAACTAGAGGATTAAACTGGAAACTAAATTTAAACTAAATAAATTAAAACTAAAAAATATACAAAACTAAATCTATATAATATATCGATTATTTAAAAAACTAAGATTACATTTTAAAAAAAACCTAAAACTATTGTTAAGGTGAAACAAAGCTAAAACTAAAACTAAAACTAAAAAACTAAAGCAGTCGATATGATAAAATATACAAAAAAATGGTGATGCGGAGTGGGGAAGGAAAAATAGGAAAAGAGGGTTGGATGGGGGTAAAACAGTGGGGGAGAACAGCGTGGGATTGGCAGGATAAGGTGGCGGCGGCACTGGTGGGTCGCACTATGGTGGCGGGGCAGTTGGAGGAGCAAGGTGGTGGGTGGGTGGCGGGGTGGGTAAAAAACCAGAGGTAAAAATGGTGGTGACAGAGGTGTGTCCGCAGAGTGGAAAACTAGAGGGAGACAAGGTGACAGAGGGGTTGAAGGGATAGCAGATCAGNGGGGGGGGGGGGGGGGGGGGGGTGGGTAAAAAACCAGAGGTAAAAATGGTGGTGACAGAGGTGTGTCCGCAGAGTGGAAAACTAGAGGGAGACAAGGTGACAGAGGGGTTGAAGGGATAGCAGATCAGGGTAAGGATGGGAGAGCTAAATGGTGTTTGGCATATACTATTTGGTGCGTTGAGATTTACTCAAACCTAAGATTGGCAGATTGGGAGAAAGGACAACAGATCGGGGTAAGGATGGGAGAGCTGAACAGAGATATTGATCCGCAGAGGTGGAAGATTCGCAGACAGGGAACAGACAAACACAGTTTATCTCGTTGTCATTCTCGAATATCTAGCCGTTGAGTTGCATGAGTTGGCTGGAAACACGAGAATATTGAGCTTGCCGACAACAATAGTAAACAAAGATATACTGAATAGTAGAGAGAACTCAACAAGCAATGGCGACTGTAAATGCTAAAAAAGTTACAGACAGGCGAGAAATCAGACAATAATGTCACAAAAGATCACATACATGAAGAAAACAAAGGCCTCTCTGCTTTTGAAAATGCACTTTGAAGAATGTTACAGGATAACCAAATATGTCAAGAAAACAAAGTTCTTTCTGCCCAAAACCCTCACTAAGAACCACAGAACCCGATTTCTCGCAAGGCTTCAACTAAAAAATAACCTCTTAAAGAACTATAGCTTGGGGATAATGAATGTGGGACACTCTAATCAAGCCCCGATATGGTAAAAAAAACACAACATTGAAGGTAAAGAAGGTTAATCCAAAAGGAGGAACGCATGCAAACATAGAACTTTTATTGCATGCACAACCAAAACCACTCCTTCCACAGAAGCCGCCACCCACAGCTTCAAATCAAAACTAAAATATATAAAATTCACAAATAATTGTTTCTCTTGAATACAACTACAGATTAAAAAGGTTAGCAACCGAACAAGACCTCGCATGTAGAGAAAAATGCCATGAATAGGATTAGATGCTGAAAAAAATCACAGAAAATAGAAAACTTATATACAATCAAATTAAAAAAATCATTAAGATTCTACCCTTTGGGTTATTATAGCCTAATATTCTCTCTAATTGGTAGAGAAAGATTATCAAGGCTACAATATCCAAAAAACTAGATCTAGTCTACATGCAGAATTTAAAAAATGAATGCATGCATAAATTGAAAAACCTAAAAACTGAAATGCAGAGAATAAAATCAGAGAAAACTTTCAAAAGAAAAAAAATGCAATGAATGACAAATGGAGTGAGGAAGAATTTGCATGTAAATAAGTAATGATGAGAAGATAAAAATGGAAACTGCTAAAACAAGAATAAGTCATGCAAAGGAAATAATTTGAATTCACTTTTTAATATAATATTAAAGATCTTTTTTTATTAAATTAATTTGGATGTGAATAAAGATACCAAAAGAAAGCAATATATAAATTAGATTTTTAAAAGAATTAATCATAAATAGAGAAAGGAGATTTGAAGATAACTTATAGAATAGAGAAAAAATAATTTGATTTTTTATTCTCAAAAAATATAAAAAAGCAATATACTCTCTCAAGAGTCTTCGATGTTGGAGTGCACCAAGATATGGTAGCTCTTTTACCTACACACTCCCAAAATGATTAAACCAACCTACTCTGATACCATATTAGAAAAGATAATGAAATGAAGAGCAAGGAAATTGTTTAATCTAAGAGTTAGGTCTAAGAAGTGATACCATGAATAACGCAAAACCAAAGTGCATACACCAAAACAATAAGGCAAGGAGACAAGATTTTAAAGGGGGAAAAGCGTAAAAAAACCCCCATGATAATATTATGAATGGGCAAAAAGGCCTAGAAAAAGAGAGAGAGAGTGAGCTATGCTCTTACAATGATATTCAAGAAGAAGTGAGGAATTGTGTCTAATATGTGTGTGAGAGACAGAAAGCCATCTCTTTAATAGAGAGGTGAGGAAGGAGTTACATTGTAACTCCCATTTCTATGGATGCCACATGTCATAAGTGTGTGAGCCAAATGTAGGATTCCTCATAAGGAGGAATATCTAAGAATAATAAGGGATACCTTGGTTTATCCTAGTAAATATAACAACCAAGGAAAGATTAATTCTAACATGGTCCCTATACTAGTGGTGCCTATCCATGTACCTATGCAGGGGGTGACCCTTGTACCTATCCTTTTCTATGTCCTAGAATCACTAGTGGGACCCTGCCTACTAGTACATGTACCTTCCCTCTTTGTCTCTTAGTCAGTAAATTTAGATGTGCCCTATGGCCCTCAACTCCCTTACCTCCTTCACCATCCCCTCCATCATCTCCCTCATCTCCCCCACCCCCAACACCATCCTCCCCTACCCTTGGTTTCTCATCTTCCTAGATAAACCCTAGGATAGTCAACGTGATCGGCTCATGCCCTATACACCATTATGCATACGTCAGAGTCAATCCTGCATCCCTAACCAAATCCTACCCTTTTTTGTCATGCCAGTGGTGCCATCCCAATCCATGATGCTTTGGCCCCCATAAAATCCCCATCTCATGAGTCACTAGTGAGTAGGAAAGAATCTAGCACTACATCTTGTATCTTCCCAAAATGCCTAGACACCCATGATGGCATGTACCGCGCTATCATATATGCAGTCCTCTAAATCAGCCAATAATAAGTTTACAAAAAACATAGGTAAAAGAATTCCTCCCATCCATCCTCCGTATAATCTTGTTTCTGCTAGACCTAGAGACCCCATGCCTCACACCCTGCATAAGGAGTCCATTCGAACCCCTCAATCTCATCAAGTGTCCTCCACCAATGACTGACAAAATTTGTCGACTTGTACTAAATCTATGGTTTGTATCTATAGGTGTATGGCTCATACGCCTAGTGAGTCTCATGTATTCTAATGGCGCATACCACTATGATATGCTCCCATTCCCATACCAACAATAAAATAACCCCCACCCCCAAAGTTATGCCTCTCTGGTAGGCACACATATGTAGATCATAGTATAGTTTCCCCACGATAGTATATCCCCAATGATATCTCTCTCCCTCATCCTCTAACATGAAGCTCAAAACTCTCTCCCATCCCATAGGAATCCATGCCTTGCATGATCAAGCATCAGTCATCCACCAATCAGGCCAACTAGATACAGAGCCACTTGTCGCAATCGTGGTCATGCTCTGATCGCCACCCTCCAAGGTAACCACTATCTAACATTGGGAATCTTCTCATATGACCATCGAAAGAAAGCCTCCAAATATAGCTTTGGTCCCTCGTTTATGTAATAAAGAATCAATCCCATAATAGGTATGTGGCATATCCACCATACATTGAAAAGGGTGATCATAGCCTCACCCATGGAAAAATGCCACCACCTTTTCAAGGTTGAACATATTCTAAACTACTTCCTTGAGATCCAGAATATCTTTAGGAACAATAGTAGCCTTTTTCATGCTTTCCATAGTTTTTTTCCCATGGCAAGAGCCTTGACCAACAACATCCCCAACATCATTATCCAATTGACCAATTTTATTCTCAAGAGAAGAATTCTCCATCTTATCCACCAGGTTTTTTAGGTTATGAAAAGAGGCTTTAATACTCTCACTACTGCTCTAGAGAATCTTATTAAGCATGTCCTCTTTTTCTCAACTCTAGTATACAGGCTCTCCAATCTTTTCTCTAGCGAGTAGGTGAACTTGTTCTCTTGCTCCAAAATCTTAAATTTAGAGGCAAGGGCACAGTACTTCAAATTAAGGCTCTTGATCTTGTGAAATATCCATCTATTAGGCCAGTAAGAGTACATGGACATGGCCTTATTAGTTTGAATAACTCAAAAAGCAGGTTCCCTTTTATCCTACATATCCTCAGTGAACTGATGAACATTATCTTCATTATGGGTTAGATTTTTGCTAGAAGTATAGGTTTCTTTAGATTACCCGGTCTTCTTATTGGTTCTCTCAGGGGATATCAGTGTATCATGCTCAATAGAGCTCATGTAGTCGACTAGGATAAGGACTTTCTCCTTGTCCATACTCTTCTCATTATCCATGAGCTCCATCGAAATGGAGCTTCTATTATTCATAGAGGCACCAAGCATTTCTTCTTGTAGAGCTTCAATATTTCCAACAAGGCATTGATCATATTTCCCAAGCTTATCAATGCCCTCACCAAAATCAACATTTTTAGGGTTATTGGAACCCTTTCTCTCTTCCATTTTCTCTTCCTCATCTTTTTTGATATCATCCTTTTCAGTTTCCATGCCCTCCTCCTCCTCAAAGTTTTTTTTTTGAGGGAAGACTACAATACCCTCCTCATCCTCATCATCTTTACTTTAATCCCCTTTTCATTATTAGATTCTTTCTCCTCAAAACTATATTTAGGTTTTTTAAGGGAATTTGTGTTCCCACTTCTAGACGCCTCCACCTTCCTTTTTCATTTTTTCATTTTTTTCACTTTTAGGTTCCACAAACTTCTGTAAGGTTTCTGGAACTTTATCTCAAGCATACTAATAAATCAAATAGATTATCCCTTCTTGGAGAATATTATTTTTATAATTATTCTTATGGTCCCTAATACCATTATTAAGGGAACATAATAGATAATGAGGAAAAGAGACATACATTTTGTGCCTGAAGTGATTTAACAACACAAAATGGTAACTATGAGTCCTAGTATAACAACCATCAATAGTAATATATTCCATGAGGGAAATGATAACCTTCCTCCAAATCAACTTAATTTGATCCACATCATAGAATCTAGAAGAATTGACAAATTTTTCCTTCTCAATTTCTACTTTAGGAAACAAAGTAACTACTCTATCAGAAACCTTCATATCCCTAAAGAAATTCATACCTCTGTGTTGAATACCAGTAACATCTATGATGAGCTCTTTATTTAGGTAATTTTTTTTACCAAAAATCACCATAGAGTCTACTTTCCATCCACCCACAAACTTATTAGTGATGTTACTATCAAATCCATGGAGCCTTTCCATAAATGGTATGATACCTCCTTTCTGAAATTTTTCTAGACTTTCAATTTCTTCCTCCATTTTTCTCAGCTAAGAGGCTCTTCATGCTTTAAACCTCCTCCCATTTTACTAGTCACAAAACTCAAAGGAGACAAATGTGCTTGATTCAAAAAGCTTTGGTATAACACCAAAAATATAGAAACCCACAACACGTGATGCCAGTTAATAGCCTTCAAAATTTCAACTTTTTCAGATAACTAAATAACCCTTCGCTATACCCAAAATGCTTATCTATCATATTCATGATTAATAAAAATCACTCCCACTTTACTTTTAGTCTTATCAAATCTAATGAAGGACAAGGTGTTATTATTTATTTCCTTTTCCCCATGCCAAGTGATGATATTCTAAGATTTTCCACCTAGGTTAACAAAAGCATCACCATCCAAGTTGGCCTCTCTATACACATGGGAGATGAACTGGTTATTAAAAGAATTAATAATTTCTTTAGCTTCCATGATGATATGATTAATCTATTGGAAAGTGGCCTAATTAGTATAGAATATATATTTTCATTTATGGAAACACTACTTATTAGCATGGTCACTTGGAGTACAATACATTTTTGGATATTCTTTTTGGAAAAATGACGAAGTCTGGGAAGTAGTTGATAGGGTACAGTTGCACAGTTTTTCTCGGCGAGAACAATATGTGACAAACTAACTCATGCGAGATTAGAGGAATTAATTATGGGATGTAGTATACATTCAATAAAGGTCTCCTTTATTTTTGAGTTGACTAGAGAGAGTTGTAGCTTGATGAGGGTACGTGAAGATAGTGCAATAGTTAAACATGGTAGATGAGTGGTCGTAATTTTTAAAGGAGTAACTTGTGGATTCCATAAGTGCTACATAGGATTTGGTTTGGGTCCTACCCTATATTTTTTGATGTATGATCTTAGACTATGTATTTTCTATTTGATTATGTATTGGACACATTTTGTGATGTATTTGTGAGCCAACTAGAAAGGTTATGATATCGAGTATATATGCAAAGATGTTTTGAGATGCAAAGATGTGTGTGGAATAGATAAATGCATTATGATGTCAGAATTAGATAGAGGATGTTACAAGCTATAATTTGGATTACTTAATCATAGAAGATGCTTGTACAATTCACTTTTTGATAAATCATTGTAAAGACATTTTCCATTGTAGGAGCTTTGAGCTCCTTGTAATACCCCTAACAGGGTTTCTATCCTTTAATAGAGATTTGTAGTAAATGTAATATTCATCTCCTAATAGGGCTAGGTCTCCTAACAAGACATTTCACTCTTAGTGCATTGTTTGTGGGTATCATCCCCATCGGGGTTTTCTCTTGGTCATGGTTTCCTCATTAATAAATCATCGTGTTATGAGTTGTTTACTATATGTGTTTGTTATTCTTATTTAATTAATTTCATGGTTAAGTTTGATACTAAAGTGTTGTAAAACTAATTCCCCTCCTTTCTGTATTACTTAATCCTAAAAATTGGTATTAGATCTTGTGGCCCTTGGAGAGAAAGCCTAACATCTTGAGGGAGATGCAGATGGATTGAAGTAGTTCAGAAGAAAATTTTGAGGTAGCACTTGAAAACCTTGATAAGGAAAAAACTAATAATGTTGAATTGAAATTCAAACTGAGAAGAGCTTAGGATTTCATAAAGAAGCTTAAGGAACAAGTTGAACTTTCCAGGAACCAAAGACAAGATCTTATGGAAAATATATAGGAGGAATATGAAAATAATTCATCTAATCAAAGTAAATAGCTTGAACAAGATAAAGAATTGTTGAAATATGAATGCAAAGTTAGTACAATTTAGATGGAAAAATAAATCCAACAAGAGAGATGGAAAGACCAGATAAAAGAGATATTGAAGAATGAAAATGCACAGAAGAAAAAGATGTAGTTTGAACTTGATGATTTCATAATCAAGTATCAAAAATTAGAGAAATATAACCACATCATTAAGGGGGAACTTGTTGAAGCAAAGAATCACATTAAAAACCTTCATGCGATCACTGACAATATTAATGAAGAGAGGGAAAGACAAAAACCTAAAGGTGACATGACAGGAGTTGGTGTTGATAAAGAAGAATACTCTAAATCTCAAGAAAAATAGTTTGAAGGTAAAATAGATGAAACACCTAATCGGAAAGAAGATCATATACAACAAGAGGAACCTAGAGAGTAGAAAAGACCTTTCAGAGGAAGATGCTTTGGATGTAACGAATTTGGTCACATGGAGAGGGATTACAGATGCAAGACTCCTTATAAGCCCTTTTCTAGTTATTGTTTCAATTGCTATGAATATGGGCACAAGAAGGCATAATATAGAAAACATGATTAATCTAGCACTAAACAAGATTACATCAAAGAGGGAAGTGCGGCTGAGATTATATGTTACAAGTGAAAAAAAATTGGGTACATCACAAGGAATTGCAAGTTAAATCTTAATTGGAATAGATCATCTCCTACATGCTATAAAAGTAATAATAAAGGACATATAGAAAATTTTTGCACGTATAATGGAGTTGAAAGTAATAGAATACCACAAACTATTGTTATAAAGAAAAATAATTTTTATGTTTGTAAGAGCTTGGCAGAATATAGGGATGATTTTGATCAAATTTTTAAGAAGGAAGGAGACAAGGAAAGAGATAAAGTATGGAAAGAGAAGGAACAAAGTGAGACTAAGGTTTAGGGAGAAACTGTAGATTCCACTCACCCTCACTTGATGTTTCTACATCACCCTAAATAGACAAGCATGTCCTTAAGGGGAGATTTGGAGAAATATAACATAACTCTATCTAGCCCCTTTGAATATGGAATAAGATGATGCACACTTATGGATAGATAATATGATTGGTGTAGAGTCTATATATGAGATTGCATGGTTATACATATTATATTGGATGATTGCCAAAAATATGGATGACTAGATCATTGTAGACTTGCAGGTTCATCAGGAAATGTGTCGATTTGTGCACGACAAAGTATAAGTTCGTTTCCTTAAATATTTTTTAATCACCATTTGAGAAGAACTAAAGGAGACCAGAGGAGAAAGAAAAGAAGCCAGAGCATTTTTGTGATTGTTGACTGTGTATACCCTAATTCACTGAGTAAAAGGTATTTTGATCTTCTACGAGCTTTGTTTACTATGGATGCTCCATTGACCTTTGATGTTAGTGAGAGGCCGAGGTATAAGTTTAAGAAACACCCTTGAAAATCCATAGAGGGTGATCCTAAAGGTGAATTTTTGCAAACTCCATATGGTGTGCTTCATGTGGAAGATATTAGGGCATACATACATTGCAAGTATGATTCATTGGGGGATTTTGAGATATTCAAAGAAATGAAAGACATGATAAAGGATGATGTAACTTGGAAGGATGAGTTTTCTCATTTATTGAACCTCAACATCATGCAAATGATATAAATCTATGAATTCAATGAGGAAGAATGGATCAAGATCATTCTTAGCAGAGTCCATGACCATTTTCTATGTATAGGAGAGTGGTCTATTAATATTTCTAGCAAGTTGATTCATGATGTGACTAGATTGGATAATATTGGCATTATCCCTACCACAGAAAAGAGAACAAACAAATAAGTCAAAAACCTAACACATTCAAAGTGGGACAAGAGGGAAATGAAAAATACTGACATCTTTTAAAAATATGTAAGATTGATTTCTATGATTTTAGGATACAAACTTCATTATAGTAACCAACCTAATTCAGTTTCCGCGGGTGTAATAATGATGATATATAAGATGGTAAAGGAAAATATGCAATAAAACTTATGTGGAGTACTCAGAATGCAATTCCTAGAGAATATTAAACAAATCAAGTGAGATAAATCAAAAGCAATTAGGTTTGGATCTCTACTGATACATATCTACATTCATATAGTACACAAGTTTCTTGGAATGCACCCTAGGGCATGGAAAGATAGTGAACCCATAGGTATTCAAGTGACTAACATTTATAGAAGGAAAATAGTACATGGGTGGATGGAAAACTCTTTTGAATGTTCAAGATTCTTGAAAGGAAAATGAAGGAAATAATGAGAATTCTTGAAGCGATACTAGAGAAGTACAAAGATACAATCTATTTCATGGTTGAAACTGATTGTGTATATTTTGAAGTAGTAGAACCTAGAAATAAATAGAGTTTCCCTATGGGTTATGAGGTCAGTGAAGAATTTCTTACCAAGAAACTAGAACATGTTCTATCTTTTGAGATTGATTCCATTGAAGAAATATAGGGCACCTATGAAGAAAATTATGCCAAAATCAGAGATGAGATAACTAAGACAGCAAGAAAAATGAAGATTGAGAAAATGGTTGATAATCTTATAGAGAAGGAAGGTATAAGCCAAGATGAGACTAAAGATATAAGAAAGAAGATAGAAGAAGGAGCTTCTGGGTTTGAGAGAACTGCTCCTACATCCATTCCTCTTCCTGAAGTTGTAGAGGTTGTTTATGTTAGGAATAAGGTGTCTCAACCTTGTATATTTCCTTACATTTGATATTTTCCAAATGTTGGCACTTTGGAAAATGTGTAAGGTAATCACGACTAAAATGGTTATGATGGATTCCTATGAAGTTCATTAATATTTGTAAGAGATAATTGTGGAAGATTTGATGATGGGTGAAGACATGCAAGACATGTGGCAACTGATCATGTTGAGTACTGTACACTCTTCTGCAATCGTGGGGTTTGGGGCATCACCCAAAAAAAAAATTTAGGATCCTATTTTATCAGAAAATGGTAAAACCCTAATATGGCTATCTTTGGAAGTTGCCCTAAAAAGTGAAGCACATGATATAAGCTTTTTTTAGGGTTGCAAATATGAGTGAGAAGTTAGTGTATTGTTGGAATATTTTATTGCTGCTGAATTTGTCTTCAAGTGTCGATTATCTCTTGAAAGAACTTGCATTGCAAGTGTATTGTAAATAGTAATAGTTTTGACTAATACATTGTGTAGGTTTTGGAGTGCTGGGGTTTTTTACCGAAAGGTTTTCCCTAGGGTAAATCATTGTATCATTCTCATTTTTCTATGTATGCATGTTATTGTATTATCATTCTTTAATTTCTAAGGGTAAAATCTGAATTTGCACGATCCTCTTCTTGGGAGTTTAGTGTAGGAAACTATTTTTTGCACACTTAGTTTCCTTTTAGTTGGTATCAGAGCCTAGCCAGTTTTGGTTCTATTTGTTAGGGTGCAAGTTTTTTGAGCTAATCTCCAGTTTAGTGGGAGTATTGTTGTAGAGTATTCATAACCTTATTGTAGGAAGAGATGCTAGGTTCTTCATACAGTAGAATGGAGGTGGAAAAGTTCAATGGCACAAACTTTGAGTTATGGAAACTCAATATGGAAGACATGCTCGTAGACTGTGTTTTATGGGAGGCAGTTGATAATGATATCAAACTAGTAAACACGTCTCAAGCATATTGGGATATCAATGATCAAAAAGCTAAGGGTCTCATTAGAATTTGTCTAGCAGATTTTGTTCTCCTGAATGTTCTCAATGAGAAGACTGCAAACAAATTGTGGACATAGCTTGGGTCTATGTATTAGGTCAAATCCTTGGTGAATAGATTGTTCCTAAGAAATAATTTGTATTCTTTGAGAATGGAGGAAGGAGGATCCATTGCAGATCACTTGAACACGTTTAACATATTGATTCCATAGTTGACATCAACTAGTGTCAAGTTGGAGGAGGAGGATCGATGTATGACCTTGCTATGTTCCTTGTCAGATTCATGGGACCATCTTGTGATGGACCTTGGGAGTACTATTGTCACTTTCCAAATGTATGATGTGGTGTCTTCACTATTATCTGAAGAGATGTGAAGAAAGACTTCCGATTCAACAAGGGAAGACCTTGCTATTCACGATAGATCCAAGGATAGAGGAAAGAAAATTGACAATATGTTTAAAAAGGGTAGATCCAAATCCCATGGGAAATCTAAGACTCCTGGAAATTATAAGGTAACATGTTGGAACTATGGTAAGACTGGGCACTTCTGTAAGGACTGCAAAGAGCCAAAGAAGAAGAAGAAAAGTTCAAATTCAGATTCTAAAAAATCTCAAGAAGATGGCTATGCTTTTGTTGTAGCCTTGGCCACTCATGCATCTAATGATGTGTGGCTGATTGAATCAGGTGCTTCTTTTCACATGACCTCTCATCAAATTTGGTTCTCAAATTCTGAGGAGTTCGATGGTGGAAAGGTGTACCTAGGTGATGATTATCACCTAGAGATAGTTGGATGAGGAAGAGTCACTATCAAATTCCTAGATGGATGAGTAAAGGGGATCAACAGGGTAATGCACATCCTGAGTTTGGCATGAAACCTATTATCTATAAGTATGTTGAATTATGTAGGTGTGCAAGTTGTTTTTTTAAAAGATGGATGCAAGATGATTAGAGGAGCTATAGTGATCACAAAAGGTACTAGGAGAGGTACCCTATTTCAGCTGGATGCTTGTACTTCATAGTGCAATAGTTCTTCTATCTTAAGGAAGAGAGTAGCAGTCACTTGATCTCCACCATCTGAACCAGCAGTGAAGAAGTCTGTGGTAATGGGTTTTGATGGTAGTGTAGCAAGTGTACCTAAGGGTGCTAAAACTTTGGAAGGCAAACTTCCTGCAAAAAAGACAATGTTGTGGCATATGAGATTTGGCCACATTGCTGAGAAGGGTCTCTAAACTCTGAAAAATAAAAACCTCATTGAGGGTTTAAATGATTGTAGTCTCAAGTTCAACTTCTGTGAACACTGTGCTTATGGTAAGCAAAATTGTGTTTAGTTTTACTCCAGTTCTCACAAGTCTTCTAGTATTTTGGATCTTATCCATTTGAATGTGTTTGGTCCTGTTAAAGTTCCTTCACTCTCCAAATCTATATATTTTGTATCTTTTATAGATGATTACAGTAGAAGGAAATGGATTTATTTCCTTAAAAGCAAGACACAAGTTTTCAGTCGGTTCAAGAAATTTAAAGCTCCCATAGAGAATCAGACTGGTAAAAGAATTAAGTGTGCAAGAACTGACAATGGTGGTGAGTTCTTTTTGGAAGAGTTTGAATTGTTATATAAAGAATAAGGGATCAAGACACATAAGTCAACTCCTTATACCCCACAGCAAAATGGAGTTGCAGAAAGAATGAACAGGACACTGATGGAGAAGGCTAGGAGTATGCTTAGTGGAGCTAGCCTCGAACAAAGGTTTTGGGTTGAAGCTATGGCCACTGCTTCCTATCTAGTTAATAGATCTCCTACATCAGCTGTTGTTGGTAAGACACCCTTGGAGGTGTGGTCTGGTAAGAAGCCTTCAGTTAGACATCTTCATGTTTTTGGTTGTGAAGCTTATGCACATGTGCCTAAGGAGAGAAGATCTAAGTTGGAAAACAAGGCTATAAAATGTATCTTCATTGGCTAAATTGTTGGTATGAAAGGATACAAGATTTGGGATCCTGTGATTGGTAAGGTGTTGTATATTAGAAATTTTATTTTTAGAGAGCTAACACCTTCTCCTATTTTTCTATAGCTAGATGAAAAAGAAATGAAAGGAGATGTTGTTCAGTTTCCTCCTACCCCTGAGAAGACTGAACATATAGACCGTAATGGATCTAATGATGAGGAGAGCTCTAGCAGCTCTAAAAATTTAGAAGTAGAGGTAGAACAACCTCAACCTTAGCCCTTGAGGAAATCCATGAGAGAAAGAAAGCAGCCAGATAGGTTTCAATTTTCTATGTTAGATTCTAGTTGTGCTTATGCCTTGATTACAAACACTGATGAGCCTAGATCTGTGAAAGAGGATATGGGTATGGAAGATGTAGGCTCCTATATTGAGGCCATGCATGATGAGATGGCTTCATTGGAGAAGAAAAAAACTTGGGACCTAGTACCTTTGCCTAAAGAATGGAAACTTGTTGGAAGCAAATGGGTGTTTAAGAAGAAATTTTATGCAAATGGCAGTGTTGATGGGTACAAGGCTAGATTGGTTGCAAAGGGGTATTCATAGGTTGAGGGAATTGATTATAGTGAAATATTATCTCATGTTGCAAAGATTACATCCATTAGATTTCTGTTATCTCTAGCTGCATTGTATGATTTAGAGGTAGAACAGTTGGATGTGAAGACAACTTTAATTCATGGTGATTTGGAGGAAGAGATCTATATGTCACAACCTGAGCACTATATTCAGATAGGTAGAGTCTTTGGTTTGCAAATTAAAGAAGTCTTTGTATGGTTTGAAACAATCTCCTAGGATGTGGTACCTTAAATTTGATGCCTTTGTGTTGTCAATTGGTTTTCTGAGATTGAAATTAGATCATTGTGTTTATTTCAATGTTGACAATGATTGCCTTCTTATTATTGCGTTATATGTTGATGATATGTTATTTATTGGGAAGGGTATGGGTATGATTTCTAATTTGAAGTCTCAGTTGTCAGCACAGTTTGAGATGAAAGATCTAGGGGCAGCTAGGTATATTCTGGGTATGGAAATCAACAGAGATAGGTCTAACAAAAAACTTTGGTTGAGTCTGAGTAATTATGTGAAGTTTGTGTTGGAGAGGTTTAGAATGGTAGATTACAGACCATCGTGTGTTCTTGTTTCTATGGGAACAAATTTATCTATGGATGATTGTCCAAAATCTCCTAGTGAGGTGGAGGACATGAGAGAAGTACCTTATGTGAGTACAGTTGGTAGCCTTATGTATGCTATGGTTTGTACTAGACCAGACATTGCGCAAGTAGTGGGAGTTTTGAGTCAGTTTATGGCTAAACCTGGATGGGTACATTGGGATGTAGTTAAGAGAGTGTTCTGATATTTGAAGGGTACATCAGAGTATCCCATATGCTATCATGGAAACTCTTATGGAGCTCCACATTTAGTTTGTATTCGTGGGTTTGTGGATTCAGATTGGGCAGGTGACATTGACAGTAGGAGATCCACCAGTGCCTATGTGTTCACTATGTTTGGTGGTGCTATCAGTTGGATGAGTAAGAGACAGTCTATGGTCACTTTTTCCATGATAGAAGTAGAGTACATGGCAGCTAATCATTCTTGTAAGGAAGCCATTTGGCTTAGGAAACTATGTTCAGATGTTGGTGTTGATGCGGGACAGATTACAATTTGTTGCAATAGTCAAAGTGTTATTTTCCTTGCAAAGAATCCAACTTTCCATGTGAGAACGAAGCACATTGATGTGTAGTTTCACTTTGTGAGAGATATGGTAGAGCATGGAAAGGTAAGTTTGGGGAAGGTAGATATAGTAAAGAATGTTGCGGATGCATTGACAAAACTGGTGGGCACAACAAAGTTCAGATTATGTTCACAATCTATGGGCCTCTCGGCCTATAGCAATTAAATCTTGTTATTTCCTTTGGCTCTTATAAGGTGTTTGACAAGTGGGAGAATTTTAGGAATAAGGTGTCTCAACCTTGTATATTTCATTACATTTGATATTTTCCAAATGTCGGCACTTTGGACAATGTGTAAGGTAATCATGACTGAAACGGTTATGATGGATTCCTATGACGTTCATTAATATTTGTAAGAGCTAATTGTGGAAGATTTGATGATGGGTGAATACATGCAAGACATGTGGCAACTGATCATGTTTAGTACTGTACACTCTTCTGCAACCGTGGGGTTTAGGGCATCGTCTGAAAAAAAATTTGGGATCCTATTTTCTCAGAGAATGGTAAAACCCTAATACAACTATCTTTTGAAGTTTCCCTAAAAAGGGAAGCACATGATATAAGCATTTTTTAGGGTTGTAAATCTGAGTGAGAAGTTAGTGTATTGTTGGAACATTTTTATGCTACCGAATTTGTCTTCAAGTGTCGATTATCTCCCGAAAGAACTTGCATTGCAAGTGTATTATAAACAGTAATAGTTTTGACTAATACATTGTGTAGGTTTTGGAGTTTTGGGGTTTTTTACCGAAAGGTTTCCCCAGGGTAAATCATTGTGTCATTCTCATTTTTCTATGTATGCATGTTATTGTATTATCATTCTATAATTTCTAAGGGTTAAATCTGAATTTTCACGATCCTCTTCTCAGGAGTTTAGCATAGGGAACTATTTTCTTCACACTTAGTTCCCTTTCAATTTATTCACCTCCTACTGTTGTCAATGTACTTGATACCACCCCTACACCACGCCAAGGGGTCATCATAGAGAACAAGCATGACTAAAATAGAGAAGACAACAAAGATTCCTATGAGAAGGATAAGGTACTCTAAACAAAAATCACCCCCTAAAAGGAAGAGGACTGTAGTAGAGAAGAAAGAAGAAAATAAGATTGAAAAGGATAAAAGTGAGAAGAAACTAAAGTAATCGCACAAGATAAACCAACTGAGAGACAACTTTGGAAACCTGATTTAAGGATCTTGGAAAAGAAGATAGTTGATCAAGGAAAGATAAATCAATTGCCTATATACTATGAGAGGTATAATGAAAATGATAAAATATTGATTGAAGACATTATTATTAATCACATACAAGTATTTAAAAAGAAACTACTTGAAAATGAAGGTAGTATTTCTAAGGACCTATAAGATAAATTGTAAGGAAGTAGTTAGCTTTTAAAGAAGATAAACAAATAAGGGTGAAATCCATAGAAAATATTATACATGTTGTTTCACTTGTTGAGCATGATAGAATAATGAAGGCTATTAACCCCCTGCTGAGACTAAAAACAAGATTGATAAAGATTATGGGGATACAATATGATGAAGTAATAGAAGAAACTAACAAGGCTATTGATAAAGTATTACTAGAAGTTGAACCAGAAAATTCTTTACCTCCTAAGCATGAGGGTACTAAGCCAAAAACTATTCTAAAAGGAGAGTCTTCTAAATCTGCACAAGTACACATTGACTCATCTAAGGAAGATGATGATAGTAATTAGTTCTATACTACAGTTAAGAAACCAAATTTCTTTGTAGTAGGTGTGCCTGTATCTTTGGAAACTTTAGAAGATATTAGTGACCCTTTTCAAGGAATGTTGGTACTATTACTGAGGTAGATGGGAAAAATGAATAAAGTATAGTCAATACATCAGATCTTGGCACATTCACTGGGGAGAGATTGTTAGAATAACTGAGAGGGGGGTGAATCAGTTGACTCCCAATTATCCTACAGTCCCAAATTATTCCAGATGTATATAACAACAATTTCAAATATATAAATCAACTCAGTGAAATGTAAACTATATTCTCAAACTTTAGTCCTATAGTGTTTACCAAATAACATTAAATTAATATTGTGATTACCGATCAATGTAGGTAAAGCAATGTGTAAAGTAAAATAACAATCCACAACAATCATACACATTGACACAGATTTTTAACGTGGAAACCCTACTAAGGGAAAAACCACATGGGACCAGTCACCCAAAAAATTTCACTCTTTTGAAGTGAGCTTGGTTAAGTGCCTATTGGAGCTCTAAAATTTTGGATAATTTTAGAGTGACCTAAGTTAGAATTTTATCTAAGGCACAAGTCACTACCCCAAAAATGCTTTTCAAAGGGCCTACTTTGAATGCATGTAAAAATAGACTTGATGATTTTTATGATAAAGCACTTGGAGAGTGTGGTCAATGCCTATCATAGAGTGATTGTAGTGGGTTTCATCTCTCAGAAGTTAGATTTGTTGTGTTTTGGAGATAGTCATTTGGAGGTGTTGATCCAAATCTGCACTTGTGCATGTTTTCAATTATCATTAAGTGACCTACTTTGGAGGTCTGCATCATTGACCAGATGGATAGGCATGACATAAGGGTTGTTTCTAGGTGTTTAAGACATGAAATTAAACCTCCAGGCCCATTTGTAGACCCCTATGAGTTTATATGACAATTTTTCCAAAGTTATTTTGTTTGCAACATATTCAGTTTCTCTGAATGTCAAAATGCAGAATTATGAAGTGTCCTACCTTGAGGTATTATGAGTTGCACCTAGTTGAATATCTTAAATAATTGAGCGTTCCCCTGCATAGTAAACATGGAATTCAAATTTCTTGAAGAATTTTAGATCATGATCAATCTAGTTGATCACATTTCTTAGCCCTTTCCAAATCAGATTTCTGCAATTTTACTGTGTTTAAGTTTCGAAATTTTTTGAAAGGGCGACTTTGAATATTAGTGCCAATTGATCAATTGATCATCAGAAAGAGATAACTGAAGTTTCATAATCCCTTTGTGAAAGTGAATCTATGTCTAATTTTTCTAGTCTTGAGGTGTGCATTTGGTGTATTTGTGAAGGCAAATCCAAAATCAATTTCTACAAATCACCAGTGTTAGACATAATTAATTTTGTAGTGTTTATTTTCAAAGGGTTGTAAATTTGTCTCTAATAGTTGTTTTGAATACCAATTGCAGGTATATACTCTTTTCATGTAAGTGTACCACTAGGATCAGTGGTTGGGACTCAAGGGATTGGTTTCTATTTTTGCAAAGGCTAATCCAAATGCACTTTTTATTGTTTTGACATTTGCGCTTGTACAGTGTTCCAGAATCACCAAGTTTTGTCAATGATATCTTGCAACCCTAATATTTTTAAGCCAGTCAAATTGGCGACCATACCCACATGTTGTAAATGAGCATAGATTTAAGATTTCATATTTCTAGGTAGTTATCTGATTAGTTTCTAATGACCATTCCAAAGGCCTATTTTTATTCTTGGAATTAGTTTACAGAAGTGTCAAAATTGGTTGTAATGGCCACCAGTTCAATGTCTTGTGATCTGAGTGCACATTAGACTGTATTTTGGTAAACTTAAGAATATGGAAGCATATCTGAGGCATGTGAAGACTTCAAGCACACATCAAAGAATATTGGATCCATTCATGACAGACTAGAATCTTAATAAGAAAAATGTCTTCTCTTTCTCCTTACTAAAATGGGAATGGAGGACTCTCACCTTGCCAATATTCTCTTTAGCTTGTGCATTAGTTAGAGGATGAAGAATGTCTTGTTAAAATTTTTTAAAAATTGCAATTGGTAGGTAGTAAATGATGAAGGCCTGTTCTTGAAATAAAATAAGAATTTTATGAAAATGAGCAAATGCATATTGGAAAGTAGTGAGCTAATCCCCCAAATAAGTTTGTACAAGATGTAAATATGGTGTTGTACTGGAGTCATGAAAGAGAGGGTCTGTGAGATTGATGGAGAAGGTTTTTCCTGGGGTGTTGAGGAAGCTAGTGCAATAAACAAGATCCAAGGAAAATTCCATTGGCAGGCTACGCAAACATCAGAAGGAGAGGCCAACACTTTTTTTTTAAACCAATGCACAGTCTGCACAAGAAATAAGAAAAAATGCCATTAATTTTTTTAAAAAATAAATACAATTGCCAGGATCCTGTGTAATTAATGAGGAGAGTCCAATGCATGGTTTTTTTTAAGAAACCAATTTGAATACATTGCATAGAAGGAGGAGGTGTTGTGCGGGGTTATAAAGGGAGGGCATTGGAAGTTCAAAACAAAATGCAATTGGCAGGTTCAATTGACAAAAATAGAGGCCTACGCAATACCAAGAGGAGTCTACACCAAAAGAAAGAAGTCTCCACTAATTTCTAAAGGAGGTAGTGCATGCTATTAAGGAAAGAGCCTATGCATTGTCAGGAAGACAAAGCTCACTGCTGGGAAATGAAAATGACTTTGGAAGGTCTGTGCCATATGTCATTTGGAAGGCTACAAATGGAAGAGGAGTACAAACAAGGACTACGCAAGAAATAAGAGGGAGTCTACGCAAGTTAGAGGAGAGAGTTTTGTGTGGGTAATATGTGTGAGGGGTGTTGGTTGTATTTCCAATTTTGTAGTTTTCCTATTAAATGTTTTGAAATCCTGAGTCATTTCCATGCTTAAGAGTTGAAAATCATGTCTGAAATTGTTTAAATACCTCTACAAATAATGATTTTCAGAGCCAAATTGAGGAAAAATGTCCAAAAATGATGCAGTCAAGGATGGAGGATCAAATGAAGGATTATCCACACTTGCAGAAAATAACCACAATAGCAGAAACAACCAGATACACAGAAATATAATCAACATTTAGCTCATATATTATCTCAAAATATCAATTACATTGAACATTTCAGGCTATAAGTCCTTCCCAGTTACAACCAATTACAAAGATAGATCTAAGATCTAATACATATCTTGTACAACACATACATTCATGATCTAGATTCTCAAATCCAACACTTGATCTTCCCTCCTAAATCTGATCCCCCAATCTACTACCCTAAGCTAAGAAAAAAAATACTACTTAAATACAAATGGCAACCAATAGGTCGGCCTAAAAAACAATTATTGGAGAAACCCCCAACCTGGATTTAGGTCCACACACTCCCCAATGATAGATCCACCATAAATGCCACAATCAAAATTAAATGTAGAATTCGGCCACCACATCCAACTTCCAAATAAACAACTTGGACAGAGGATGACCGAGCAACAAAGTGACTCAGGCCAAGCATCTCTGAGCAACAAACCTGAGCGTCAGAAAACCAAGCATGACCGAGCAATAAACTTAAGCATGAGAAAACCAAGCATGCCTGAGAAATAAACCTGACTCATAAAACCAAGCATGCCTGAGCAACAGAGAAACAAAGTGTTTCACCGAGTAGTCTCCAAACAAGCTAAAAAACATATTTTTGGTTGAACAGGATTGCCAAGGATCCTAGGATGCTCCTCCATCAGACACCCTAGGTAAAGAAGATGTTCCCATAAAGGAATCATGAACATATTAAGGGAATTAGAATAGGTATTCCATACTTTTTCCTAACCCATACCTCCTCTTTCCCTTCATTCCACATTGTCTTGACTCTGTCCATGTCCCATTTGACAAATTTATCAGTCCTACACTTTCCTCATATCTTCTGCCTACAACTGATAGTAGTTGACATCTATCATCCTTGGTACCTTTGATACTAATAGTGTTTTGTTGAACCACCTTCTCATCTGACTGACTGATCAACTTATCATCAGCATCCCTCTGTGTCACTAGTGTCAACATCTGTTGCACTATCCCAGCCAAAAGTTTCATCTATCTCTTAAGCTCTATAAGTTCCTTAGAGGTATCATTCTCTCCTCTCTTCATATCCTCCTTATTTTTTCCCATAGGCTCATCAATTATCTTTTCCTCATGTTTGTCACTATTATCTAGGCAACATCTAATAACTCTACATCCCTTAGTCCCTGCTTTTGGCAAAGGTAGAAGTTTATGCTTGGATTCACCCTACCTCAGAACATAGGTATTTGCATGACCATCAAATATAACATGTCTATCATATTTACAAGGTCTACCAAGAAACAAATGACAAGAATCCATAGGCAACGCATCACATAATATCTCATCATAATAAGATCCAATCTTAAAAGTAACAAGGCACTATTCCTCAACCCTAACCTTAGACACATCTTGTATCCAAATAATTTGATAAGGATTAGGATGTTTTCTTCTTCCCAAATTTAACTTACTAACCATCTCTTCTGAAACAAAGTTCTCAGAATTTCCACCATCAATTATGACATTACATACCTTATCCTTGCACTTACATCTAGTTCTAAATAGATTCCTTCTTTGCACTGGTTCATTAATACATGCAGCCAACCTTCTAGTGATCATAACTTCTCCTTCTTTTGCAGCATTCACTAAATTTTCCTCAGTTGTCAGGGTGAAATTCTTTTGAGGACATGACCAGGCCCTATGTCCCTTTTCACCACACTAGAAAAAAGTACCAGTTAAATCACTTCTTCCTCTTCTTCCATACCCACGATTGTAATCCTTAGTGGTTTGACTACTACTAGATCCTACCTTGGTCTACTTAGGATTATCCACCACCCTACTCTCAGTAGTTGTGTCATTAGTCTTACCACCTTAGTTTTTGTTATTCTGTCTGCTTTCAAACTTCTTGTTCAAATTCTCCTCAATCTTCAATGTCATCTGACAAGCATCTCCTATGGTTGTCATATAAATAGTAAGTAACTATTCCTGAATACTAGGCCTCAAACCATAGATATACCTATCAACCTTCTCCTTGTCAGCTTCTAAATGTCCATTCCTAATTAGAATCTTATAAAACTCCTCGGTATACTCTTGCACTGACTTTTGTGTCTGCCTTAAACCTTGCATCTTCTTGAACATCTCCAATTCATAATCTACTAGAATGAACTGCTTCTTCAAATTTTCAACCATTTTGTTCCATCTAATGATCTTGTCTTTACCTCTTCAATTTATTTCCAATTGAACTTCTCTCCACCATATGTTTGCATGACATTTCAATTTTGTCTTTGCAAACCAAACTCTATCAGGATCTTCTACTTCCCCATACTCAAAGTATTCATCCATCTCATTAAACCAATTGATCAATTCTTATGGCCTAAGGCTTCAAGAAAATGTAGAAACTTTGATCTTAGGTCTTTTCCCAATTTTAGACATAACTCTCAGAAATATACTCTCATCAGGATCTTTGATATCTTCTATAGCTTCCTCGAAATGATCTTCTTCATCAGAATCTTCACCATTACTTTGGTTTTCTCTGGGTGCATTCTTTCTTTGCAACTCCTCTCACAGATCTTGCACCTACTTCTGAAAAGCTCAAAAATCTTCCAGACTGAATTCCTCCTTAGGTTCTTCCTCTATGATCTCACAAATTTTCTTTGGAGGCATCTTTGTTTCACCAAATTCCAGTAATGGGAAACCTAACTCTTTCTCTAGCAATCTCACTTCTCTGATACAACCTAATGCAATCAAGGATGGAGGATCCAATTAAGGATTATCCTTACTTGTAGAAAATAACCACAATAGTGGAAACAACCAGATACACATAAATATAATCAACATCCATCTCATATATTATCTTAAAATATCAATTACATTCAACATGTCAGGCTGTAAGGCCTTCTTGGCTATGGATAATTACAAAGATAGATTTAAGATCTAATATAGATCTTCTACAACACATACATTCATGATCTAGATTCTCCGATCCAACACTTGATCTTCCCTCCTAAATTTGATCCCCCAATCTAGTGCCCTAAGATAAGAACAAAAATACTACTTAAATACAAAAGGCAACCAATAGGTCAGCCTACTAAAATAATTATTGGAGAAACCCCCGACCCAGATTTAGGTCCACACACTCCCCAATGATAGATCCACCATAAATGTCACAATCAAAATTAAATGCAAAAGTCGGCCACCACATCCAACTTCCAAATAAATAACTCGGGCAGAGGATGAGCAAGCAACAGAGTGACTCAGGCCAAGCATCCCCAACAAACAAAATTGAGTGTCAAAAAATGAAGCATGCCCAAGAAAAAAACCCAAGAATCATAAAACCAAGCATGCTCGAGCAATAAACCCAAGTCAGAAAATGAAGCATGCCCGAGCAACAGAACCTGAGAAACAGAGAAACAAAGTGTTTCACCGAGCAGTCTCCAAACAAGATAGAAACCATATTTTTGGTTGAGCAGGATTGCCAAGGATCCTAGGATGCTCCTGCATCAAAAACCCTAAGTCTTAGGTCTTCCTTTGCTTGAAAATGGATAAAAACCTAAATATTGAAGTCATAATTCTATTTTGAAGTTACTTTATTGTAACTTAAGTTCTGAGAATATATCATGTGCTTTAAAGTTAGTCGCTTAGTATTGTAAAGCTTAGAGAATATTCCACTCTGTTTAGAGACTTAGTGAAAATGCCTTGTCACATTATCTCCCAAAGAAAATAATATGCTTTAGATGATAGGGAGACTTAGTGTGGACCGCCCATCTTAAGTCAGATTCAATGGTGGTCAGGATGTCTCGTGATAAACTCCATAGTTAGAAAATCATTCAGCGACACTGAGTTTCTTAGTCATGAAGTCTCCTGAGCAAACCAAAGTTAAATGCCAATTTCAATATTAGTATTGTTGTTGGGTCATGGAAGAAAGCAGGAGTTAAGCTAAAAGTCATGAGACTTGGTGACAACCATTAGATGAAAGATCGAACGGTTGGCACTAAGTTGCTAGGAAAGTTTGAAAAGTCAAAAAATATTCAGCGATTAGGAGACAAAAGGGATAACACTAAGACACGTGTTCAAATTTCCTTCGGTCATGTAGTCTCTAAGAAAAGTTTAAAATAAAGAATAAATCTGGAAACTTGGAGATAATGTACGTGTAGTCTCATGAAAAATTGGAGACTCAACGTAGACCATCAGATGTAAATAAAAGAAGATCAATGGTAGTCAGGTTATCTCCAGATGAAAATGATAAGTGAAATTTTATTCAGTGATTAAGAGATAAATCTTTTGTCGCATTATCTCCAAATAAAATATCATTTGAAAGGTTTACTCAGTGACAAGGAGATTACACAGTCACCAAGTCTTTGAAAGGAAACCAAGGTTAAAGATGAGTTGTTAGAAGCTTTAGTCACATTGTATCTGAAAGGATATGAGTTAAATGACTTCATTTGGAAACAAGGAGATAACCATTAATCAAGAATTTGATCTTGGGGTAGTCGCTAAGTCTCAGTAAGAAACCATAGTTAAAGGTAACTCTTAGCAAAAAGGAGATTACACAATTGCGAGGTCGCTAGGAAGAAAACAAGAGTTTAAACAAAGACTTTTCCTCAATGCTAGGATGTACATTTGTCAACCAATAGAAATGAAGAGATTTATGATAAGTGTGTCAAAAAGTAGCTAAGTTGTATGTGAGATATCCAATCAGATCAAATCTAGATCTTGTTCAATTATAATAAGGGTTTTTTATGAAAATCACTCATTCAAATTTGATTTCCTGTCACTTTCAGAGGCTACGGCTAGAAAAAATATTGATTTCATAGCATGAAGAATTGAAGACAGAAGTGATTGAATAAAAATTATATGATTTATGCATTGATGGTTCAGAAATAAATAAGGGTTACCATTAATCATTGCTTCATACAAAGAATTTTCTTGGATTTACAGAGTGAAATAGGCCAATTTTTAGCCTAGAATTTAAGGAATTTGAATGGTTATCAGTGCTACAGAAGAATTTGAGTGACTCACAGTTTGAAGTGAGTGATCTGGAGATAGATTTGTTTCAATATTCATGTGATAAATTCTGAACAGAATAGTGGAAAAAATGAGTTAAGCAATGACCATAGCTTCTACCAGAGGGAAAAGTGGTGATGCAGAAGATGAAATGAAAGGAAAGAGGAATTACTCTAAGGAACTCATCACTCTATTGCCCAAATATAGTCATAATAGAAAGGTAAATGCTGACAATCTCATAGATGATTTGCAATACATTAGGGATGCTAAAAATCTAGGTTCTTCTCGTTATTCCCTTTTCAATTATTTTTTCAAAAATAGTGATGAGGTTGTGCCAATTTCAAATCCATGGACCTGTGGACTAGCCAAATTAGTAGTCCTTGATATCTTTATAGATGTTGATTTCATTTTATAAATGGCTAGTAGGTATGATACCCTAACAAAGACCATAAAAAGGGATGATGGGAAAGCCTTAGTAACCCTAGATACGAATTCATTCATGAAGGCATTCAATGTATATCATCCAATGGCCACGGAGATAAATTTAAAATATTTAGAGGCTAGGTATACAAGAGATTATGACATTGCATCAAAGTTGATCCAAGAGTATCATGTGCCTAGAAGAATGAAGAATTATATAGAACCTATCCCAGGAACTGCTCCTGACTATTATAAAAACCTCAACTTCTAATGAAGTACATTTCATATGCATTGTGTAGAGTTTTAGAAAAGGATGGAGGGCCTAAGAGAATAGGTTCAGACATCCTTATGATTGTCCTAGATATGCAAATCCCTCATACAAGCACAAATTTTGATTATATTCAGTATATAATTGATAAAATGCATCAAGTGTTTATTGATATCCAAAACAAGGAAAAAGACCCTAAATTCATGCATTATTCCATATTAATGCATTTGATCATGTATTACAATTTTCCTCTCATGAATTTCTAGTATTTGAGGCCTTAGAGCTTTCATTAGAATCAGGCCAACCCCATACAATTTTGGTTAAGAGTGTGGTACTACACCTCAAGGGAACAATAATTCTATGATTTTCAAAATTGGATAGTATATCCAATCCTAAAGTGTCTAGGTGTACATAATACTAGGCCACCAATAAAGGTACTGCAATTACTAAGGCCATGCCAATATGTTGATAAATGGCCAGGAGACCACAACTGGGGGGATTTTTATTATGAGAAGAATTACACATTGATAAGGGTATATGGTTGTATCCATCTACCCCATGTTCTACCATTCCATGTGCCACGTAGAATTGCAGCAATGTAATTTATCAGACAATTGATTTTGACAGATAGGGAGCATCTAGCTCCTCATAGGAAGGGAACATTCACCCATATAAAGTTTAGAATTTACAAATTTACAATTGGTAAAAGGGTAGTAGATCCAATGAATAATTGGATGAGCCATTATAGAATGAATTTAGCCCTGTATAGATACATTGACACATAGGGTTTTATAGTGAATGCAAAGAAGCTCCTAACACCCACCATTCCTTATACAAAATAACATGAGTAATGTATGGAGGAATACCTCATTAGGAATATATTGGAGGATGAGGAGGTCAATCAAAGGGCTAAAAAATTTACTGAATTGATGGACGTGGAGAGACAGGTAAAGAGGAAAGGAATCTCTTTTGGGGGTTTCTTCCCATATTTTCCATATTTGAAAAGACTTGATGCTAGGATTGAGTCTTATAATCTGTTGTGTAATCAACTTGAAGATGTGCTTGTAGTGAAGGAAAAGATCCATAAAGGGCATTCATCATTAGATTATGATGAGGACAGTGATGAGGAATATTCAGTTCCTAGTTCCCCTCCAATGGATCAACCATTTGTTGAAGAATGAGCAGTAGAGGGAGAGAATATAATTGACCTCACAGAGGTGCCTATGGCTAAAGTCACTAATGAGGCCCCATTGAAGAATCAAAGAATAGAAATAGGGGAGCCATCTCAAAAAAAGGAAAAGAAAAAAGATAGAATTGGTCCTCTCATCACTGGTGATAGAGCTTATGATCATCAACTTAGGAAGCAAATAAGACACAAAAAAAAGCTGCAAAAGGATGATCAAGAGGAAAATGAATTACCTCTTTTGACATGCACTGATAAAATATTGTTTCACCAAGATCAATTCCTAAGTGATGACAATTTTATCAAGACCAAAGAGTTTAAATAATTTCTTATTTGGAATAAGAAGCAGCAAGTGGGTGCACAGTTGCAGTTGGCAGGTGGAGATCCAGTAACAACTAAGGCTTTACAAACATTGCAGGATTATGATCCTGATTCAGAATAGATCACACTAGAAGAGGCTAGACAACTGGTAAATTCCATTGGAATTTTATTGGTGGAAGGATTGAATTTAGGCTCATCCTTCATAATATATCAAATAAGGAAGCAACCTACTGTCAAGCTTGTTGACGGGAATTTGTGACCGGTTCTTCCAACAGTGATAAGTTGTCACTAGGTACCAGGGTACTAGCCAACTTTTCTTGTAAATTTTCTCCAGAGAATGAATTCTATGTGCCTTCAAGCACCTGGGTGTCAGGTCTCAATGGTGCTGGGAAGCTAAGTTGGGAAGGTGACTATTTGTTCAGGGGGGATAGCTAGTTTTACTCATCTTCTTCAGGGATTTCAGTAATGGGCATGAGGTTTCCTGTAAGCATATTATGTTTACTAAATAAATTGCAAAAGATAGGCCAGAGTTAGAGTTTATTACTTCTAGTTATATTTATGTGTGTGTGTGAGTTAATACACCATCATGAAATTAGGACAATTAAGCACAATTCTATGGAAAGAAATAATCAAATTAATCTAAAGAATTGCATTAAAAGTCCATAACATCTCATGGTTCTCTAACTAGGCTTTGCAAGTAGAGCTCTCAGCCTTAATCTCCACTAGTGACCATCCTAGAATGAGAAATTGATGATAAAATGCCTAATCTAGCTCTCACTCTTCTCAAAGATGATACAAAATGAATTCAAATGCTCTCATGAATGATAAGATTTCTCAATTCACTACAAAATGCTCTCACTATTGCTCAAATTTCTATGAAATTTCCTATAATGAGGATTCTTTGGATTCAAATTTTCTAAGATATGCTTATGCTTGAAAATGGCTTATATGTATAGTAAAATCCCAAGGGTAGTGGGTAGAGTGAATTGATCATGGGTTAATCCTTGGTTAAGTTTGATCTCTTAAATGGTTTCAAATAAGGGGACCATTTAAATGTTGTCCTCAAAGGGTGGGACAAGATGAGTGGATGAGATTTTAAAGGGTAAATGAGAGGTTGAGATGCAAAATTGGAGTGATCCATGTGCAAGTGTGTTCTCAATTCTCATTGGATCCTTTATTTGTGTTGAAAAGATATTAGGATTTTAATTAATTCAATCATTTAATTAATTTAGCCATGTAAGGAATAGGTTCATTTTTTATTTTTTATTTAAACTATACAATTAATTGATTAAAATCAATTGCATAATTTGATTAATCCATTTTAGGCTTGTTATTAATTATTTGATTTCATGATTGATTAATCCTTTGATTTAAATTGATTTTGATCCACTTTGATTGATAAATATCCATTTAATTGATTTTGATCCATTTTAAAGCATTTTGAAGCATTTTGATGAGAATTGCTGAGATTTGCAGATTTTGTTGATATTAAGACACCTGGTCAATTTTTTGTGTCTATGAATTATCCTCTTTGAATTGATGTGCGAAGCGCATTGATTCAAAGAAAATTACATGTCCTGATCACTGATTTGATACTAATTGATTGATTGATAAAACTGCTCTAATAATTGATAACCTAATTAAATGATTGATAAAAACTTGATAAGATTTGATACCTTGATTGATTTGATGTAGAATGCCCCACTGATAAAAGTTTGAATTTTCAATGCCCTAGATTTGAAAAGAAAACTTGATATGAATATTTGATATCGATATAATGCATATATAATTCCCCCTCGGGAAATGAATATGAATGCTGGTAGATAATTTGGTTGAGTTTGGGAAATTGAGATTCATTTCCTGATAAAATCACTTTGAAAATGCCCCGATCATGAGAGAATTTTATGATTGATAAAATGTTGTTGATGTGTTAGATAAGGTTGATGATGATTGGATATCATTTGATGTCAGTCAAAATCACTTGGTTGATATTGTATTGATATCAATATGATAGGATAGGTATGCTGATGGATTGATTGGATAAACTGATAATTCACTCTCAAGATCTAGAGATACGAACAAATGGATTGATTTTCCTTCCTCAAGATCTAGAGTTAGCAAGTTTGATGTGCTCAAGATGAGAAAATAGATGATAGGATAAATTATTGATGTTAGATAATCAATTGGATGATTTGACTGATTGATATTCTATTGGATTGGATTTCATGGGAAGATTAAAGGTCTGAGGCTAATAGATAGGGGCATTTAATATGATTCAGGTGTAGATGTAGGTACAAGTAATGAATAGAATTAGGTTTCCTCTAGTTGATCAGATGGTGAGATTTCCCCTATGTGAGTAGATGTATATTGATGATATCCTTGATGTAGCATTGATCAATTTGATGAATCAGACATTTGATGATGTTGAGTAGGACTTAGATGACGTAGTCATGATTAATTTCCACCCCCTTGATTAAGGAAAATTCCATAAACATGCAATTAATCTATCATGAAAATGCAATGCAAAGAAACTAATGGTCACTAGCTTTTTGCGAAAGAACTGCAAAAAGAGATATATTTTCATCATTGAGCATTGTGGAACTAGGAGTCAATACAATCCTTACTGGTTCCACTATGACCATAAGAATATAAATATGACTTTCATCTCATTTTATAACCTCTTTAGGAGCCTAGTACAACCCTCACTAGTTGAATGACCAACTATGGGAGTATGAATACCGGTTTCAATGGATTCAATGTTGTAAGTGGATGTTGGTATTAAGATAATATTAAGGATCTAAATAGCCAAGGTATCCTTTTGCGTAAATAAACAAAGGTTAATCCTCTTTCCTATATGAATGTCATCAATGGTTCTTTGATGACCATGTCATTAGATGAATTCAACCAAGTAAAAGGATCTTCCTCAAAATAGTCACACATGAAAAGGTCAATGAAAATCATCAAAAGTTTATTTTGCAATATATCCAGATTTTCAATAAGAATTCCAAACATTTTGATCATTTAGATGTTGTCAATTTTTAATCCTGATAAAATAAGTCAATGAAGTTCAAGGATCAAGGTATGCAATCAAACTATTTGGATTGAACAATGATATCCATCAAAGGTTCCAAAATAGCTCTCCTCTGAATTCTAAAAATCTGCTTCTGTCTTGTGACCAAGATGTTGCACTTTTGAATTTGTTTGTACCAAGAACCAATGCTTTGCCGCCAAGTAAAAATGAGACCGTGTAATCTTGGGCAAATGCAACTGAGTATGTGACAACGATTTGGAAATGCAGCTCAAAGAGACTTAAAGCAAGATTTATGGATTTTTTTAATGTTTTTGGATTTTTAGAGATTTTTTGACTTTTTAAAGATTTTTGATTTTTTGATTTTTTAGAGATTTTTAAATTCTTTTGATTTTTAAATTTTACCATCTCTCAAACAAGATCACAATTGTTTGCCGCCAATGTCTAGCAAGGTATAGGACATGAAGGATGGATTAGAGATGGAAAGGCCATGGTGGATGAAGCATGAAAACGTGACCCATAGAACCATCTCCTCAAGATTACCCAAGCTAAGGAAAAAGGATATAGTAATGTGAAACATGTTTTTTGAATAAGAAATGGAAGCCAATGATGTAGTTCTAGATAACATATAGGTTAATGACCTAATGTCATGAAAGTTGGTAGTCCCAAAAGAGTGGACATGTCAAGAAGATTTTGATCACAAATTTTGCACTTTATGTCCATTTTCAATCAAGACCAATAGATCCATTTGGTTAAGATGTGGATAAGATAGCACGATCAGGATAAAGGGGTGATGGAGGCTATGAGGGGATGATTTGGGATTATGGAAAGATTGCATAGGAATAATGAAGGTAAATTGGGGAGAAGCAAGATCATGATAGGATAACATGGATGCAACAAGTGAATAAGCTGATGGAAAGGGCTGTTAAGATACTTGATGCTCATGGATATGTTCAACCTTGTCAAGACCAAAGGTAAAAGAGGGAATATTGATGCAAGTGAGATAAATGATAGGAAGATGGAGGATAGCATGGATGAAACTTTCCCCCAAGTGTAGAGTGCGAGAGGAGGAATTATGCATGACACCTATTTGCCAGGTTTTCATCATGGTACTTTCCCAAGGTGCCACAAGAAGTGGTTTTCACCAGAGGATGGATTGATTTATCTTTACTTTTTCTACCAAGGCACCCGTTTTACCAGGTTTTTAAAAAGGCACTTTTTCTCTTTTTTCAATTTTTTTTTCCTTTTTTCTATTTTTCAAAATTTCCCCAACATCTGGATCTTTGGACAATGCTCTTTTGAAAGATATGCTATAATAAACCATGAATATGGCTAGGATTCTCAAAGATATTGATAAGGCAATGAAAAAGGATAGATATGAAGGATAAGGATAGATGGTGGTGAAGGTTTTACACCATAGATTGAATAGGAGGTATGGAAAGATGGAAAGTATGTGCTAGATAATGAATGTGAGGATAAGAAGAAGGTATGTTGTGGATGGAAATATTGGCAAGATCAACTTTCACACACACTTTGAAGGGTGGTAGAATGATGGAGGAACAACGGATGGAGGTAAGGATGTATTTGAGGTTGTAGATTTTGGGATATAGCAACCCAAAGTAGACTTGGAACGTTGAAAATGTTTGGAAGGAGATGGAGTGGAAGCCTTTGGAAGCTTAAATGTTAACATTGATTTTTCTTTTATGTGCAAGTCTTTCAAAAGCGCCTTGGCAATCCACATAGTCTTTGATTTTTCTTTCTTTTGCGATGCTTTTGAATGCATTTCTTCAATGAGGAATTTAGGAACCCACATTTTCTTTGATTTTTATTTTTTCTTGGTGGACCTTTGCAGTCTCTGGGATATTTCATTTTCCTTTGTGGACCTTTGCATCCTTTTGGATATTTATTTTTGATTTTCATTCACATGTCTATTAGATGGGACATGGTCATTTTTATACACATGTGGACTCTTGGATTTCTAATTTTTATGTTATACATCCAAATTACTTCCAAAAGACTTAGGAATTTTGGGTGAATGGGAATAATATGGAGGGTTCGTATGGATTGGTGTTTGGAAATTCTTCAAGTATGTGTGCCTTTGTTGATCTTGATATGTGATAGGGTAAGTGAATAGAAAGCTAGAGATGGTAGAAATGGTTTATGGAGGAATATATGGACCCAATATGGATGGAAGGGATGAAGACTTTAGCTTTGGGACATAAGAACCCAAAATTGATTTGGAGGATGGTAAAGGAATATGGTTGCGTTTGAATGGAGGGAGATAAGGTGTGGAAGGGACATCAATATCTTTGGAGTGAGTTATATTGTCAAGGTTCTCATCTATAAGATTTATCTTTATACCAGTAGGCTCATAAAGAACTTTCATATGAACAATTTTGATAGGATCAACCAAGATTTGAAGGGATTTATTCTCATGCAAGGAATTTGGAGGAATGATGGTTTCTTCAGGTGAATATGGTGGATCGTGACAAGGAGTTGATGGGATACTTTGATCTTGACAAGGATATTTGGATGTTGTAGAGAGGGTGATTTGCTCTTGATTTTAAATATGTTCATTGGAAATGATGGAAGGGATAGCTTGATCTTGCTTGGGAATTGGACTAGGTATAGAGCTTGGAATGACACTTTATTCATGAAATGGGAGGATATCAGCTTGGAAGACATGAAAGGGTGCAAGGGGATCATCACAAGATTCTATGGATATGGGACCTTCATTAAATATGGGAGGGGATTGTATAACATCTTGATCTTGATCTTTATTGATGTTTGTTTCTTTTCTCTTTGGATTATCCTATTGACATGGAGCCACTTCTAAGGACAAGGTAGATTCTTGGATATGCATGGGGAATGTTTGGAAGAATGGTGGAGAATACTTTTGAATAGGCATTGAAGAACATGAATATTTGGGGTCCAAGATATTTGAAGCTTGGAAACAATTTGCAGCAAGATGTAAATTAGCTTGGGTTTCTTTTAGAGGTAGCCCTTGTGGGTAGACATAGTCAATGTGGAAAGTATCATCATTAGGCTCACTCTTTGGTGGACAAATTTTGGATAGTTGTGAAGCTTTGTGAGATGAAAAAAGGATGAAAGGAGTAAAGGCCATGGGAGAAACCTTGCTAGATAGAGGTTTGTGCATTAGATATTGCTTTAGATTGGTACCTTTCTCTTCATTCTTTTTATTATCTTGATCACAAATAGGGTGGCCATGAAATTTTTCTTGATCCAAGATAGGTTTGTGGCTCTTAAATGCTTCATTTCGTGAAGAAGATCAAGATACAAATGACACATCATCATAAAGAAAATAAAAAATTGATCGTAATGATGGAATTTTAGATGATGTATCCTTTTGTTTTTCCTCATCCTTTTTTAAGGTTGATATATAATCATTATTATGAAAAAGATTAACTCCTAATTGAGCTAAATATGCTTCTTTATCCTTCTTCAAAATTAAGTGCATTGTTTCCATAAATATGGGATCTTGAGATGCTGCCAAAATTTGATCTTCAGTCACTTCATCATTTTGATTCCTATGGAGATTTTGATCTTGGTTTTGGTAATTATTCTCCACCATATAATTGATTCATTTCTCAAATAGATTCATCATTATAAATGTTTCAAGAATCTGATCTATCTGTTTCACTAACAAAGAATAACTCTGAAAAGGGTATCAAAATATGATTTCAAAATCTTTCCAAACCCTTAGGAAATGCCCCCTATTTTCCCTTCTTTTTTTCTGGGGGTCACTTCCTATTGTGTACGCATCACTTTAATGTTAGTATGCGATGAATGGAATTCTTTTATGCGACACTCTGTTGTTAGTATGTGGCATTTTCCTATTGATAGGCATTGTTGAAATGTTTCTAGGTGGCACTTTCTAGTGACTTACAAATTTTTTAATAGATGATAGGCATTGTTCAATTGTTTACGCATCACAAAACTATCTATAGGTGTCGTTTAAATGATCATACGTGGCACTTCACAGATCAAAGTTGAATTTTCAAATTTTTTAGGTTTTAAAAGTTTAATGTCTTCGATAAGATCTGTCAGAGAATATTCTTTCTTGAAAATGAAATACAAACTCAACACACACATCAAATTTGTGTCATGTCCCTTAAACAACACTAAAAGTGTATGTTCTCGGTCTTTTTCACAAGTATATCACAAGAAAGTCTTCCAACAAATCTACCTAGAGTCAAATAAATTTGGCTTTTAACAATGGCTCTAAAAGGTAGGATTACTATTTTAACCAGGTTTTAATGAACACCTTTGTTCTAAATTGTGTCAAGTTCCTTTACCCCCTTGCAAGCTTCTCATACGCACAAAAGTATGATTTTACACAATCTTGAAGGACTAGTCATGGAACTAAGGATGACTTGCACACAACTTAGTCACTTTCTCATTAAGGTAAAGTTCATTTTTTTATAGTGGGTCAAATAGTATCATGGATAAAGTGATTGTCTCCCACTTTGGGCCGTTCCCTCTCACCACCTTCGTAAAGGAATTCTCAGGAGGCAGGCCCTCTAAAGATCAAATTGATCTAGCATATATGGAAAGCAGAAAATGAACTTAGTCCAACAAGTTTGGGAGTTTGATTCACTCAAAGAGTGAAGAGCACATCTCTATTGTCTTTGTTCGTTCCAAACACTTCTAGCATTTTTTGTTATTTTTCAACCCCTTGACAAGGAGGTTCTTAAAAATGAAGAGTGTGGTTCAATTATCCTCCCTTTATTTCTACCACACAAACTTGACACTTTTGTCTTTTTGATCAAATTCAAAAATTTAAGAGCATATACCTAATGTCTTGTTTGAATGGACAATAATAGGGTGTCCCTAATTATACTAGATTCAAAGAATTTTCCACAATTTGATCAATGCAAGCTTGTTAAGTAGAATACCTTGTTTTGAAGCTAGCAAAGGCTAGGCACATTTTTGATGGATTTTTCTTTTTTTTCTACTCACCTAGTGGTGATCATTCCCTCTTCGGCTCCATGAGCAAGTTAGTCAACACAACCGAACAAAGTGAAGAAATCTCAAATTGGAATTGACAATGCATTCAAGTTCCTTAGCGAAATTTGTAAAAAACAACAACTTAAGGACTTAATGCATGAAATCACCTAAGAGATGGAATTTTTTTTTTCTTATAAGCACTACTAATTTTAACAAAATTCTCAAATAATGCTTCCTCTTCCTTTAAAATTTCCAAAATAATTGCATTAAATGTTTCTTTTGAATGCTTGTTGAAGAGAATTACCTCTTTGCTTGGCATTTTGATGCGCACCTCTGGTTTCTGTACTTTTAGGTCTCTATTTATCTACAAAAAATACAGTAACAAAGAGTTAGAAAACTAAATTTAATGATTTGACAGCAAGAAAAGACAAAAAAATGTGGGTGTCATTTAACAGCTTATAGGCATCATTTCACTGTGTGTACACGTCACTTTACAGTGTGTACACATCATTTAACAAATTGTACACATCAATTTATAGATTGTATGTGTCACTTTATAGATTATACGCATCACTTTACAGCTTGTACATGTCACTTTACAACTTGTACGTGTCACTTTATATCTTGTACACATCACCTAACAGCTTATACACGTCACTTTACAACTTGTACACATCATTTCCTAAGTCAGAGGTGACGCTTTACACTCGTAAGTGTCACACTTTATCTCACAAGTGGCAAAAGAATTAGATAAAAAAAGAGAAGGAATTCTTAGGCATTTCTTCACTATTCACAGGCATCATTTAATTCTTCATTTGTGGCATTTCACCTATTTTCTACAAAATGAACAAGAAAGTGAAGCAAAAAAACACAAAATTTGATAAAAATGATGGAAATGAGGCATAAAGCCCCATGGTGGGTGTCATTTGTGTGTGAGTTGATACACCTTCATGAAATTAGGACAATTAAGCACAATTCTATGGAAAGAAATAATCAAATTAATCTAAAGAATTGCATTAAAAATCCAAAACATCTCATGGTTCTCTAACTAGGCTTTGTAAGTAGAGCTCTCAGCCTTAATCCCCACTAGTGACCATCCTAGAATGAGAAATTGATGATAAAATGCCTAATCTAGCTCTCAATATTCTCAAATATGATAAAAAATAAATTCAAATTCTCTCATGAATGATAAGATCTCTCAATTTACTACAAAATGCTCTCACTATTGTTCAAATTGCTATGAAATTGCCTATAATGAGGATGCTTTGCATTGTAATTTTCTAGGATATGCTTATGCTTGAAAATGGCTTATACTTATAGTAAAATCGCAAGGGTAGGGGTAGAGTGAATTTATCATGGGTTAATCCTTGGTTGAGTTTGATCTCTTAAATGGTTTCAAATAAGGGGACCATTTAAATGTTGTCCTCAAAGGGTGGGACAAGATGAGTGGATGAGATTTTAAAGGGTAAATGAGAGGTTGAGATGCAAAATTGCAGTGATCCATGTGCAAGTGTGTTCTCAATTCTCATTGGCTCCTTTATTTGTGTTGAAAAGATATTAGGATTTTAATTAATTCAATCATTTAATTAATTTAGCCATATAAGTAATAGGTTCATTTTGATTTTTGATTTAAACTATACAATTAATTTATTAAAATCAATTGCATAACTCAATTAATCCCTTTTAGGCTTGTAATTAATTATTTGATTTCATGATTTTTGATCCACTTTGATTGATAAATGTCCATTTAATTGATTTTGATCCATTTTAAAGCATTTTGATGAGATTTGTTGAGATTTGCAGATTTTGATGATATTAAGACACCTGGTGACTGTTTGTTCAGGGGGATAGCTATTTTTACTCATCTTCTTCAGGGATTTCAGTAATGGGGATGGGATTTCCTACAATCATGTTATGTTTACCAAATAAATTGCAAAAGATAGGCCAGAGTTAGAGTTTATTACTTCTACTTATAGTTATGCAACATATTTTAGATATTGACAATGCTCTAATGTAAGAACTACACTAAATACTAAATGCATATAGAACCAACGATTCATACATATTCAATAGCAAGAGGAAATGAGATCATTAATATAAATAACACATTAGAGAAAAGGACATTAGAAACATACAACACAAAATATGTTCGTGAACTCCAAAATTAGAACAACACATAACCAGTAGTCATAAGGTGTTCCTCCTTCTTCATTAACTCAAAGGGGTTCCAAAATCACTGGTGTATACAATCATGATTCCAAGGGAGCATCTAAACTACTAAGAACTACCAAGCATTGAGCTCCTAAGACAATTGAAAATGAAAAGCTATCTTTTATTACTTGCTGGACTACAAAATCATCAATTTCTCTGACCCTTATTATGAGGTCAGACTTCTTATTTATATGAATAGTTTGCCCTAAAATTAACCTAATCCAAATGTACACCCAACACATAAAATACATTATCCAGTGGCTGGTACTACCTACACCACTTACAATTACCTTGAAAAGAGCAGAGGTCTGACAAAACAGAGGAAGAAGACAAGAAGAGAAAGCTAGAATAATTGGCATAGAGAAGAGTGTCATGGTATTTATAGAGGAAATCTTATCTTCCTGATATTCAAGGCAACATGCCTCATCAATGCAGATTGTGGCTCCCTATCTTTGATGAATAGAGTAGTCAATGTGGGAGCGGTGACTTGGGAGAATAACTTGTCATAGCCATCCCTCTATCTGACATGCCTTATCAAGATCACCTACCTGTTGACCCCTTATTAACTGTTTGACAATGACCGAACAAATTCTAGGGAACCTGGACGTGAATCATTGTGAAAGAATACAAAACTTCAGACTCAAAATTCTAGAGTCCGGGAGCTTATGCTCAAAGAATAAAGAATTTGGAAAATTGTACCCTACTGGTGGAAATCTCCAGAGGTTGAAGAGCTTTACTATGCCTTGTATGTTTTGAATGCTTCCTGTATAGTCAGAAAATGGAAGCACTTCCATTGAAGACTGGTTTAGCCTTTTGAGTAAGTGGTTTTGGGGTCATGTGAAGCACCTTGAATGGGTTCTTGATTTAGACCCGACTTTCCTCCTGTTCTACCCCAATTCTCCACCTTTCTCTGGCCAATTTTTGGCATTCTGGACTACAAATCTGAGATCTTTGACCTCAGTGTCAGGGTCAAAATTTTGGTTCTATTCAACCTTGACCCTTACCTAGGTCAAGTTTGACCTTGCCCCTGACCTAGGTCAAGGTCAACCTTGACCTTGACCCAGGGTCTAGATTTCAGGGTCCTACAGTTTTTGCATGTTGGTCTTTGAAAAGGTTAATTCCTGCTTCCAGGTTGGTTGTTCTGAGTTCCAAAGAAATGATTCCTAAATTATATTTAACATAGGTCCCCTCCTAGGGGTAAAGGCTTTAATGGGAATTTAATTCTCCTATGTCAGCCTCCTAAAAATATTGTGCCCTAACTTCATATAAAAGGAAGCCTTTCTCTCTCATTTTCTCTAAGCATGATGAACCATCAACTAGGCGATACTAAGCATCCTTGAGAAATTGAGAAGCATAATCAAGTGAAGTTAAAGAAAGAAAGCAATCAAGAAATATTTGAAGCAAGGATTCATCCATCGTCAAACATTCAAGCATCCATTCATCAAAGAGATCCATGGGAGGCCATTGAAGGATTCAAGCTACATAGTTCCCTTTTTGGTGATCTCTCCATCCACTTTCTTCCAAGCATCTTCATAATCAAGAAACCATTCAAGATTTAGTGTCAGAGATCAACAAGAAATTGATTGAATACATCCTACATTCTGAATTCTAGATCCATTGGTGCATACATACTTGTGGATTCAAGGATTCGAATCCTCCATAAGGACTTTTACAAGCAAGGTAAATTTATGCATTTACTTTGTTTATTTATGCAAATTTCATTATACATTTGAGGTTAATTCCAAAACTGGGGTCTGACCAAGGAAAAATTGTCCCCCCCAATAAACAAATCTCTTTTTTTTGTAGGTACAGGTTCAGGATTGAAGATTTGAACTCAGATTTGGATACCCTTTTCAGCGAACTATCAGATCTGCAAATATATTTTATGTCAGACCTGTGCAAGTCAGGGTCAAGATTATTGGGTCAGTGGTGAGATTATTGGGTCAAGGTTTACCTTTTTCATAAGACAGTGTCAGATCAAAAACATATTTTTGGGTTTTTTTTGTCTCTGCATTTCAGTTCTGGATGATACTTCAGATGTTCCAGAAACAAAGTACAGACCCAAGAAAACAACATACTTTGATCTATAATTATTTAAGGTTAGTACTTCCTCTCATCCTTTTCAATTAGTGTCATATATCATATCTCTTTAATAATAAAATATAATTTAAGATCTTCTTCCTTTCTCTCATTTCCAAATGATTGATTCACTTATGCATTGATCCTTCTTTTGGGTTAAACAACTTGGATCTTTCATTTGTGCATTTGGGGATAAAAGAGGAACATCTTATCTTCCTTCCCCTATATGCTTAATCACATTTAAATACACATTCAAAACAAAAAACTAAATTAAATGTAAAGGTTAAGGAAATACACCCCTAATCAAATCAACACATAAACATTATAATCAATTTTCTTCCTTTACATTTTTGTGAACACACGATAGACAAATCTTTCTTTTTGGTGTTAGATTTACATGTTTATGCTAGATCTTTCATGTTCTTTCAATTACATTTTAAATTCATAAATAAATATCTTGTGTTAGTTCATTTGCATTGCACTGGTGTATGAGCTTTACCACTTCTAGTCCTACATATAGTATCCCGGTTAGAAGAAGTTGTAGACTTATGGGTTCCTTTGATCCCAAGTCTTCCTCTCTTTTCCTTAGGATCCTAGATGATAACTTGAGAGCTCATGATTCCAATCCTTCTATGGAGCATAACTCTTCTCATTCATCTCATGATGAGGATGATTCCTTAAGAGTTCCTCCTGAACAAGTGCAAAAAATCTCAACCAAACTTGATAAAATGGGAAATTGTCTTATCCAAGAAAACCATAATCAAGTTTCCATCCAAGCTATAGAGGCTCTTAAGAAAGTCCTCCATGATAATGATCAAGGTGTTAACTTCTTGCATGGTCTTACTCATATTGTGCATTCAAATGTTAAACCTTTAGCTCAAGAGGCTCAAGAATTAGGATATACACCTCCTATCACTAGTCAAGGACCTTCTTCCTCTCCTAGCATTCCTACTTATACTCCTTTGATGACTACATCTATCCCAATTGCATCTATTCCTGTGAGTGCTCCTTCGGTATCTCTACCTACCTCACAACCTTAATATCATAGTGTTCCTTTTACTTATTCTAATCCCCTTCCAACTATGGTTCCTAATGTTCCACCGGTTGTGTCTTCTATTCCTGCTACTTCCTACACTTTTTATAGTGTTCCTAATATTTCTATGCCACATGTTTCCTCTAATGATTCCAGAATTATTAGTTTGGCTCAAACTGTGCCATCTTTACAACAACAACTTGCATCTTTAACCCAATCCAAGTTTAGCATTCCTACATGTGACATGGGTAGTCCTTTATCCTTAGACATCATTCGTCTTGTTGTCCCTCAACAAGATGATATGCCTCATCTTGAGAATTGCAATGGTAAAGGCGATCCTATCACTCATGTTAAAACATTTCAAATCCTTTATAGCGATTATGCTCATGATCATAGGGTTTTAGCCAAATTGTTTGCTAGAATTTTTCATGATAAGGCTTTGCAATGGTATTTTTCTTTACCTCCTTATTCAATTTATTCTTTCCCTAAAATTTCTAATACCTTTATCCAACAATTTCAAAATAATATTGGTCCACAAGTTTCCATAACTGATTTCATGCAATGTAAACAAAACATTACGGAAAAATTGATTGATTTCATTGGTAGATTTAAGCATTTGTATGCTCAGATTCCTTATCTTTTTCCTAATATTGATATTCAACACATGTTTATTTCAAATTTACAAAAGGATATTATAGATAAGATTCTACTTACTGAATTTACCTCTTTTCAACAACTTTGTGTAGCACTTCACCATTATCAGTTACAAGTGAGTCAATTTGAGATCAACACTCCAATGGATCCTGTTCCTATTAATAAGAGTGACAATGCTCCTAATCCTAATAAGTTTTAGAAACCTAAAAACTATGTCAAGATTAATAAATAGACAAATGTGGTTGCTGATCAAGTTGTTGTTGCATCCAATAATGTCACTTCTGCATCCACTGCTTTCCATATGAATCATATGTTTACTCCTCTCTCTGAAACTTTACATTCTATAATGAGTAGGTTGTTAAGTTCTAATATGATTACCTTGCCTCCTATTTGACCTCTTCTCCCTACCACGATAGCATCAAAATCATTTGATTCTAAATCTTTTTGTCAATACCATCGCCAGAATGGTCATGATACTAAAAATGTTATTCTCTAAAGAATAAAATTCAAGATTTAATTGATTCTAAAGCTTTGTCTGTTGATAATTTTGATGGTAGTGGGAATAAATATTTTTCTCCTCCTAATCAAAACCTTCAAATTTAGACGAATCCTTTACCTACACATGATACTAATACCATAGCTCAACCATCTTCTATGGATATTGTTTATGATTCAAAGATGGATGATCTTAATCACATTGTTAATCATGTGGAGTGTGTTGTTTCATCTC
>MU225127.1:3740992-3762888 GCA_018584345.1 Thuja plicata | reverse complement strand
ATCACCTTTGATGATTTTGAAATGATTAAAGCTCCTGATGGTCCCCTTTACATCTATGCTAGGATTGCTAAGATACCTACTCGTGGTTGTCTTGTTGATCCCACATCTTTAATAAATGTCATTACTGGGGAAAATCATTTTATGAAAAAATTACAATGTAATTTCTATGATCCATCTGATGCATGGATCCTAACTTGTAATGGTTTTCTTTATCCTGCACTTGGTTCTATCAACTTACTGGTGGAGCTTTGTGGTAAAGTTATAGATACTACCTTCATTGTTATTCCTACTTCTGATCAATTTCAAATCAAATTTGGTTTACCGTGAATAACTGCTATGCATGCTATTTCTTCTCCTATTCATAAATGTCTTAATTTGATTCATAATGGAGAAGTCAAAATGATTAATCATAGTTTGTATCAACCTTCTGGCCTAAAGATTGTGCTACTCTTGATTTATTTTGGCCTTCATTACCTAACTCATGTCCTCCTCACCCTGATCATCTCTTTTACTCATATCAATCTTACAAACATCACAAAATTACTGAGTTAAGCATGCCTCAGATAGATCTTAAATGTGGTCTTTTGCCTACTCCTTCCATACCTCCTTTAGTTATTACTTCTAATTCTAATAATCAAACTTCTATTGTTTCATCACAACCCATTGAAAATCCTCCTATAGAACCTGTGAAGGAATCATTGGTCATTCCTCCTATTTCTCAACATGTGTTAAGTAAAGAAAAATGTAATAAATCTTCTAATGAACTTCGTAAGAAGCATAGAGCTAATGCTAAGGCCCGTGCTTCTCTTCTTTGAAACTCTTTACCTTCTTTTGACCAACCTATGCCTGATGTGTCAAAAGAAGTCAATATTCATAATATTGTTAAGATGAATGATTGTGATGATCCTAATCACATCTTAGATCCCATTTCAATTAATCTTGATGAGGAAGGTACTTTAGATGATCCTATTGATCTTAGTGATGAATATGAGACCATTTACCTTGACATTGACTTACCTCACATGCTTTCAACTCAATTGACAATTACACCTAGTATCAAGCAACATGATTCTCAAGAGGATCCTTGTTTAGAACTGGCTATCATTCCTACTATATTGGTTATAGTCCCTCTTGCAATTTTCCCACCTTCCCTAACTGATATAAACCAAGATAAGGAGAGTAGGCGATGCGCCTGATTGGCCTATCCTTCATGGTAGCCCTTTTTGTGTTTGCATGTTGTCCTGTGCCTCTCCCATAATGTGTTTGCTAAATGTTTGTTAAATTCTTTTATACGACCCTTGTTACTTTGTTGGTGCAAGGTGATAAAAGATTCAAAACTATTGTACAAATCCTCTATATGTATCTTTATTCTACTATATTTTTTTTCTATGTTATCTTGTACTTGTGTTAGTGTTTGTAAAAGTTTCCCTTGTATAATCTACTTGGATCTATGACATGGTAGCACTGATTCTTTTAGGTCTCCAAGTTGTGGTCCGAAAAGATTCCTCTTCGTAACTCTTAAGTTTCTTTCCTCCATTGTGATTGTAGCTCTACTTTCTTTGGGGAATGATGTCAATTTATTTGTAATAATATCATATTTATATTTACATGTTATCTTATGATCATAATGACTAAATCGCCCCATAATAGGTGTGGAATAATCATGCTCAAGGCCTTTCTTAGGAATGGTTTATTCAATCTAAGGACTACTTCTCCCATTATGAGGTGTATTTAACTTGTCAACCCAGGGATGTATACTTGAAATGGTCGGCACAATATGTGCACTAGGTTCCTTAAGGAGTCATTCTGCTTATGCTGCAGGAAGGTAAAAATGCATTAAAAAAACCTACACTAGTGCTACAGGAAAGGAATACATTTATCTCCTTACTAAAATGAATGCTAGAAATTTCAACTCTACTTAAACCTATATTTTCAGCCTAGAACATCTATTATAACTATTCTTGCAGATGCTGCGGGAACACTCACAAGGTATGATGCTGCAGGAAGAATTGTAACTTCTATCTAAAATACTGGAAATGCTAGAAATGCTAGAAATGCTGGAAATGAAATATATTCTATTCTAACCTAATCCACCTCCCAAGTGAGCCCCCTTGGTTAGTTTCTACTAATCTATTAACACAGAATGTAAACCAAGAACTACCTCATTGTATTTCAAAAACTCATTACATAGAAACAAGACATGGAACTTGAGATAGATTGTTGTAAGATACAACGGTTTTCTTCCAAAAACTTCTTTCTCTAATTTTCTATCTAACTTCAAACTATCTGTCCAATCCCTATATATAGAGGATCGAACACTTATTACAAAATAGAAAAGAAACTATCTTGCTGAAAACATGCCAGAGAAGATGGAAATGCAACAGCCCGCGGTGTGGGTAATGAAGCTCGGGCGACCAGTTCAACATAATAAAGTGCAGAGGAAATATAGGCACACTACATCCTTGCATCCTAGAATAATGGCTCCATTATAGCAGCCATGTTTCTTAGTGATGTAATGATCACTCTGCTATGGCTAGTCCTCAACAGTCTTCCTTGAATGCTGTCGACCACTCTCCAACCGCTTTCTCTCCTGTCAAGTTAGTTATGATGCGGAAATATTCATGCAACAAGCTTAATCAAATTAAATATCTAGATATTAGAACATATATTCTGATGGTTTTATGAAATACTGCACTATATGTATAATATTAGCAAAATATGTCACAAACATCTACCCATGGTTTATCAGGTCTATCTGGACTTTATCCCAAGTTTTGACTGGCTAGGCTCTGAAATGTTTTGTCAAAAACTAGAAAAGAGTATTTAAAATTATACAAAATAAAGGCAATAATTTGGCCTTATCACTGACCCCATAGTAGGTAGATCCCTTCTATGTTCTTATGTATGTTTATGTTTTATTTCCCTTGATTTGTCTTCATTTGGGGGCATCTCATAGTGGAAACATAATCCATAGAGTTGTTTATGTTTATGTTCAAGTCATTTCTCATGTTAAAGTGTTAGCAATGACACACACACACATATTCAAAATATTTTCAAGAACTTAAAACTTTTTCCCTTTATGGATTAAAAACTAATCCTTAAAGCATGGACATTTTACATTTTATTTTTTAGGATCTCTTGATCCCTCTAGTTTAAATTTACACGAATCTCTTGATCCCTCTAGTTTTTTAATGTTTTGATCCCTTAAGGTCAGAAGGAGTCCTTAAGAATGGATCTCCCTAATGGGTTTACTAGTGAGTAGCCACATTCACTAGGTGGTTCAATTCCATCTTTCCAGTTATGCTATTTACTTGTGTGGTTCACAATGGGATATAGGTTCTCATTGGGCGAGATAATCACACCCTCTCTCTCTCTCCTTAACTAGTGATGTATCTCTTATCATGATCTTAGGGTTGATAAATACTTAAGTCCCTTGGGGGCTTGAGGTTTTCTTTGTCCCTTTTTGATTCCAATAATATTGTCTATTCTTTAAGATCTTTTTTACCAAGAATTTGTGTTGAGTCCATACTCTTGCTAAAGTGGGGGCTAAATGTATAGTCAAAAAATGGAAGCACTTCCATTGTAGACTAGTTTAGCCTTCCAAGTAAGTGGTTTTGGGGTAATGTCAAGCACCTTGAATGGGTTCTTGATTTAGACTTGGATTTTCCCCTATTCTACCCCAATTCTCCACCTTTCTCTGGCCAATTTCTGGCATTCTGGACTACAAATCTAAGATCTTTGACCTCAGGTTCAGGGTCAAAATTTTGGGTCTATGTTCGACCCTAACCTAGGTCAAGGTTGATCTCACCCCTAACCTAGGTCAAGGTCAACCTTGAACTTGACCCAGGGTCCATATTTCAGGGTCCCACAGTTTCTATATGTCGGTCTTTGAAAAGGTTAATTCCTACTTTCGGGTTGGCTATTTTGGGTTCTAAAGCATTGATTCCTAAATTATATTTAACATAGGTCCTCTCCTAGGGGTAAAGGATTTAATGGGAATTTAATTCTCCTATGTTAGCCTCCTTATAATACTGTGCCCTAACTTCATATAAAAGGAAACCTTTCTCTCTCATTTTCTCTATGTATGATGAACCATCAACTAGGCGATACTAAGCATCCTTGAGCAATTGAGAAGCATCATCAAGTGAAGTTCAAGCAATAAATCAAGCAATATTTGAAGCAGGGATTCATTCATCATCAAACATTCAAGCATCCATTCATCAAAGAGATCCATGGGAGGTCATTGAAGGATTCAAGCTACATAGTGCCCTTTTTGGTGATCTCTCCAACCACTTTCTTCCAAGCCTCTTCATAATCAAGAACCCTTTCAAGATTTTGTGTTGGAGATCAACAAGAAATTGTTTGTAGACATCCTACATTCTAAATTTTAGATCCATTAGTGAATACATACTTGTGGATTCAAGGATTCAAATTGTCCACAAGGACTTTTAAAAGAAAGGTGAATTTATGCATTTACTTTGTTCATTTCTGCAAATTCAATTATATATTTTAGGTTAATTCCAAAAATGGGGTTTGACAAAGGAAAACCCCTCTCCCCCAACAAAATAATCTTTTTTTCTTACAGGTACAAGTTCAGGATTAAAGATTTGAACTCAGATTTGGATACCCTTTTCAGCAAACTATCAGGATCCACAAACAGATTTTATGTCAGACCTATGTAGGTTAGGGTCAAGATTATTGGTTCAGTGGTGAGATTATTGGGTCAAGGTTGACCTTTTTCATAACAAAGTGTTAGATTGGAAAAATATTGCTGGGTTTTGTTCATCTCTATGTTTTGGTTCCGAATCATACTTTAGATTTTCCAGAAACAGAGTATAGACCCTAGAAAACAACATTCTTTTATTTTCAATTCTTTAAGGATAGTACTTCCTCTCATCCTTTTTAATTACTATCATATATCATATATCTTTAATAATAAAATATAATTTAAGACCTTCTTCCTTTCTCTCATTTCCAAATGATTGATTCACTTGTGCATTGATCCTTCTTTTGGTTTGGATCTTTCATTTGTACATTTGGGGATAAAAGAGGAACATCTTATCTTCCTTCCCCATATATGCTTAATCACACTTCAATACACATTCAAAACAAAAAACTAAATTAAATGTAAAGGTTAAGGAAATACACCCCTAATCAAATCAACACATAAATATTATAATCAATTTTCTTCATTTACACTTCCAAAAGTTGGGGAATTCCCTCTTCAACAATTTCTTTGATGCACGCCTAGCAAAACTTGGCTGCCTCAAATTTCTCGCCCATATCTAGGTCATTTCTGTTAAATTTTGCAGCCATCTTTGCTGCATCATGGGCCCAGAGCATCACATGGGATAAGCATGACATTTTGACTTATCAAAGTCTCTCAACGACTGGTACCGTGACTCCATTAATTCATCAAACTTACCCACAACATAATCCACCAAAGTACACATATCTATGCTAAAGGGATCGAATCCCAAAATCCTTCTGAAAAAAGCCTTATATAAATTCAAAGAATACTCTACTTGTTAGGGATTTTTCTTGTATGAATCACAGTGCTTGAAATGACTACTTGAACACTATGCCTCCTAATACTGATTCAGATACAAGAAAATCCTAATTGCTAAGGATTGGATAAGATCCTTCTTCATTTTTGAGATCCACATATACTTAGGTAGGTTTTACCTCTTAATGATTACTAATTACACAGTATATATAAAAGTGGACATTGATTTGCTATATATCTTTGTTAAACCAACTTATGAAACACCTTGCAAATGATCAAGCACAACCAAATGCAAAGCTTAACTAGACAAACTATGATTGTAAATATAGCAAAAACCAGTGATATAAGGACTTTCATCCTTCTTTCTTTTAAGGAGGGATAACCTAGTTGATTCACTCTCCAAGGAATCACTAAAATGGACAATATCCTACTGATATGAGTCCCTAATGAGTTCATCTCACTTGTTCTAAAAACTAAATGAAATTGATTGATTGATTTTGATATGATATTGGATGAAGAACCAACTGCAAACCAAATTCTAGACCAGTGCCTATCCCTTGGGCAAAGAGTCAATGAAAAAATGTATCAGTAGCAACAAACTAATGAAGATACTATAGAGTGCCTTACAAACTACATGTAAATGAGATGGAGTGCCTTACAAACCATCCTCTAATATCCATACCACTACATCAAATCCTTACAAAATGCTTTGCTCTCAAAAATCACTTGTGAAACTTAGCTCTCTCCTTGAAAGAGACTCACAAACAATTAGACACACTACCTTGTAGTAGGTATATTTTAGATGCCTTACAAATGAACTATACTAGAACACAAACATAATCTAAAGAGACAAGAAAATATAGAAGAGGAGAAAATACACTATATTTCATTAACAAATTCTACTTCAACACATCCAGACCTTAAGCTTTTAGAAATATATAGAGAAACATAAATATAACTTGCAATGAAAATATCATCAAACCAATAGGAATCTTCCCAAGAACATGAATCAGAAACAGGGAAAAAGACCCTCAAAATAGAAAAGAGAAGAGAATAAATAAGAGAGAAGAAACCCTATTATCTCTGAGAGATGGACACATGTCCCTCTTCAAATTTGATTTCTATCGGTGGTTTCCTCTTCAAATAAAATCTGATTCTTTCCTGCAACTGTCTTTTTAATAAAATATGATTTCATTCTACCATTTAGAAAACCCTTCAAATGTGATTATATTTGTTTGCCCAAAATCTGATTTTTACTCTGCTCAAGATCCTCCATGAAAGCTTCTTTCCTAGCATTTGCAATAAAAATGATTTCATTTTGTCTTATCCTTCTATGTAAATCTGATTTTATCATTTGAAAATATCCTTCTTATCTGATCTTTCTCTAGAAAATCTGATTTCTTCTATCTATTCCAAGTCTGCTTTACCCTCTAAAAATCTTCTCCAAATTTGATTTGATTTGTGTACAAATCTGAATTCATTCTTTGTTCACAAATATCCCTCCAGGAATGCATATCTTGAAAACTTTGAAAAAATATATTGCATAGACTATGTAGAAACTCCATACCATAATCTTGCACAATACATTTATAATTTATGCATTTCAAATTTTATTTTATGCAAATTTAATATTACTTTCCCATTTGATACTTTGCACAGATAATAATATTTTTAAATCATTTTAATCCCTTGAATCCTATGCATTTCCTCTTTGAAATTTCTATTTTATGCAAATTTATGCCCATAAAGTACCAGATTTTGACACATGTCACATTCTGATTCACTACTCTTAACTAGTCTTTTAACTGCCTTTTAAATTTGGGTCACTTTTCCTTCATGTCTCCAAGTCTCCTAGAATCTACACTAACCATGGTTTGATTTGGAGACTTGGAGACTAGCTTTAGTCTCCAAGTCTCGTAATGAAGCTGACGTAGCATTAAAAATTTGGTGACCATGTGACTCAGTTAGTCTCCTTGTCTCTGAATATATGTTATTTATCTTCAAGCATCACATGACCTCATGACCACACTCAGTCTCCAAGTCTCTAGAACTTTTCACATTAACCACTAGCATCTGGTGATCTCACGACTAACCACTAGCAATCAACTTGGCGGTTTGTCTCCTGGTCGCGGCAGTTTTCTCCTCTGGCGGTCATCTTCAAGCGACTTTGTGACTAGCCACCATGTCATCATTTTTCTGCAAAATTTGGTCTTTGACAATTTTTGGCATAGAAATCAAGGCACTATCCTGGGCTCGCAGGTGGATAGCTGTATTTTTGATATGTTTGTTTTTTTCCTTATATGCATTTTGAAATGCCCTTGCAGGAAGAATGTGGGATTAAATTTCCATATGATTTTAAAGCATTTTTGAAATCTGGTTCAAAATAAGGGGCCCACTTATGCACTGAATCTTCTAGCCAAGAGGCCCCTTCATAAGCCTCTAGGCTTCTTTCTTATTTCAAATATTGTGCCCTTTAGTATATGAATACTAAAATCTGACCACACACAAGCAATGTGGGATAATCCCATTTTCATTTTTTTCAAAATTTTTGAGACTTTTAGCAGAACTTCTCATTAATGGCATCGTTTCCTTGCAAATGAAGACCATCAATGTCTTCCAAAGGTCTGGGTGCCACCTTCCATGGTTTCTCTTTTTCAAAATTTTAAACAAAAATCTTAAAAAAGCTCTTTGTATTGCTGCGCTGAATATATGACATGTATGATTTTAATGTTTGTCTTTGCAAAACACAAAAAATAATGTTATTTCCTCCCAATTAGAAATGTGTTGGCTTTATTTATACTGGTTTCTTGCATCTAAAATGCTTTCAAATGTTTAAGACTTGTTCCCAAAATCTGCGCAAGTTTCCTTCAAAGGCTGGGTAACTTCTTTCTAACCTGCATGAATCACCATATCTTCCTCTTCTCCAGTTGAGATTCTATGCAATGTGTCTGACAGACTTGCCACTTGTGTAATTTTTTAAGACTTAAAAATCCCTCCTCTACTTGCTATCGCAATCCACCATGCAATTGAAGATTTCCCATTTTCATAATTTAAAAGCATAAACATTCATAATAGCACTGGCATGTCCTCCTGCGCAGACTCCATTGGTATTGGATGTTTTTTTTTTTTCTTTTATAACGTCTCCCATGTGTTTGTCTCTGCAAATACATTTTGCAAATGAATGTTTGAAATTTCTACCCTAAAATCTGCGCAAGTCTCCCATTTAAACTGTGTAATATTCCAAATACTTTTGCAAAAACATTTATATTCCTCCCATATATGCACAACATTTAAAATTTTTTTTTATTTAAATGCTATTTTCAATATTATTTGTCTCTATAGACCCCTTCCAAAATGTGGCACAATTCTCCAATTTCTTATCTTCATATATCACCTTACACATTTCATTCTACTGGCTTGTCTTTAGCGAAGCCTTAATGAGGAATTGGTAATCAAAACTTTGTTTGCATAACATCACAATGTCTTCTCCCTTATCAACGCAGGATCCACTGGATATTAATTTATTAAATTTTCTAAAAATTTACTTTCATTCCTCTAAATGATGCGCTGGAATTGATCTGGCTTGGCATTAAAATGTCCTTTTTTTATTTAAAATGTTTAAAAGCATTCCATACTGCTTCCTCCATAGTTGGCACAAGTCCCTTTTAATACTTCAAGATTATGGAGATGAAACCATTGTGATAGGAAACATCATGAAAAAGCTACCAAAAAGAATAAATGGGATATGTTTCAGAGATCCGATAGAGATCTTTGTTCCATGTTGGAACATTCTTATATATCCACCTTGTAGTGATATCAAACATGATAACATCATATTGGCCATGAATGTAATATCCCTCTCTTGAAAATGTCTTAATTATAAAACCCTCACCATTTTCATTCATTTCGAGGCTTGAAAAAATCCATTGATTTAATATTTCCTCAATATTCAACTTCATCAACATACATCCACCAGTATTACCACAAAATAATAATGTACCTTTTAAGGTCACATAAGCTAAATACTGAAGTCCACAAATAAATGACAAGTTTCTAAGATTCCAACTTCTTGAAAACCACTTTCCCTCAAAACTTGATAAATTAGGTAAATTGGACTTGCAAATACTGGATTGGAGATCACCTAAAACCAATGTGTATATTTCTGCAAATTTGTCTCAAAAATAGAAAATAGCCTCAGGAACTAATCTCAAAAATTGACTAAAACAAGAAATCTGAACCTGACACTTGGAAAGAAGATCCATTCATCTGTAATAAATATACATGCAAAAGGGCATCCCCAGATTCATCCTTAGGCACTAGATGTAACTGTTCAAACTTAGTATCTTAGAAAACCATGCAAATGTAATATGCTTAAACAACATAAACTTCATCCGGATAGGCCACTGCAAAATAACTAAACCAAGCTCTGAAGTTTCACCATCAGGTCAAATAATACATTTACTTGCAATAATAATGATTCCATGATTAGTATTTGAAAACAAATTTTAGATAAAAAGTTACCACTCCCTGAAAAATGACCATTCTGTAAACTTGACCCTGTTATGCACTGTTAATCTGCACAAAACACCCTTGAATTTGATTTCATAAACTCATCAAGATGAATTTTCAATATATGAACCTCTAAACATGAATTCAATGTCATATGTAGACTGCAAAACCTCAATTATCTCATTAGGAAAATGCATTGATCAAAAGGTACAAATCCATAAAGTCGGCACTTTACAACATTGTCAACTCAAATTTGGTGGAAAATGCAGAAATCTGATTTGGAATCATCATAAAAAAGTGATCAAATGGATTGATCAAAGTTTGAAAATATTAAAAGGAGTTCACTTCCAAGTCTATAATGCAAAAAAAATTTCAATTATGCCTAATCTTGAACCATGCACAAATAGGGAGACCACAAAGTAGGTTATTCAATTATGAATTCTGCACATTCAATAAAACTTTAATAAATTGGAAATGGAAAGGCTATGACAAAGTGGATAACTGGATTGGCAGGAATCTATGACTCTTCAGGTAAGTAATCTATCATGTTTTAAAATGGGGGAACATTCAATTATGCAATTCATTCAACTGGACACATTTTGGAAGACCTCCAAGTAGGCTATTTGGAAATCTGGGTAATCAGAGAAACTAGATGGTTCTGGAGAACCAAATTTTAGGGAATCTGAAAACTTATCAAACTGATTTGAAATGGCTTGGGTTGTGAAACATAGACCCTCTAATATACATGTAACATATTCCCAAAGTAGTGACTTATGAGACCTAACAGGGTGCAAGATATTCAGAAGCAAACTAGGCCTAGGAAGATATTCAGAAGCAAACCACCTCAAAATGACTACTCACTAAACATGTCAAATTTGAAATTTAGGAGCTGGAACCCACTGTATATGTCAAATGAAAGGTACTAAAACCTCTTCCAAAGTGGTACATTATGAAAATCATCAGGGTATATTTTACAAGCACTACAACTATGCCTTCTCACAAAAGTTTTTCAGGGTAATCATTTTGCCTTATTGAAAATTTTAACATGGTCACTCAAATTTTTGCCGAATTTGAGAGGACCAACACTACTCTCAGAACTTTGTCTTTCAGGTCCTCTACTATTTTCTTGCTAATATCCAATTTGAGATCATATTTGGGGTGTTGGACCCGGATAAAATCGAAGACTCTTCCCCCAAAACACCCATCTCCACGACAGGTTCCTCCCTGAGATTCATGAGTTCTCCTAAGTCTCTCATCCATGCCTCATATTGTTAGATTTCTCCCTCCCATAGAGAAATGGCACCTTTGACATGGTGCAAGATGTTTCCAACCGTATGTAGGTCTGAGAGTGTTTTTTCTAAGAAATTTTGGACATTTCCTACCTGCTCGGCTACCCATTCATCCACTGCCTACGCTTTCTTTTTTATGTTCCTTAGTGCATCTATGTCACTCTGTGGGAGAAGTATTCTGAATGTATAAGCTTTTAGATGAATTATAGTCAATGGTTGTGGTAGCTCTATTAGAAGCTTGAGGAGATTTATATTCTTTTCCTTTCCCTCTTTCAGCTTCTGGGCTTGTTTATTGTATCAGGCCTCAATTGCTCGGCTAGCCTCTTTTACCAGGTCTAGTTCACCTTGTGTGTCCCTCTTCCCCAGAGATACCTTTGTAACTGTATATTCAACAACACTTACTACTACTTCCTCTTTTTCTAGGGGAGGGTTTATAATAATCATGACTATATCTCCATCTAGACCAGTTTGATTGGAGTGGAGGGTCTGGGCCTTCTTTGGCTTGGGGATGCCTTGACTCTAGGCCATCATCTTGGCTAGGGAGAGATGGGCTTTTGCCTCCATTAGGGCCTTTCTCTTCTTTGACTCCACCAACCATTGTCATTGCGGGGGTAGTCTTGCTACTAGGGCTTGATTATTTGGGTCTTCTCCAGGGTTTTGTTGTTCATCCCCAGTATTTATAGTATCATCAGGCTCTTTCTCTTGGTTCTTGGGATCACCTACACCATCCACCTTAGTGGTATCAATATCTATTGCCCCAATGATCTCATCCTTAACAGCATTAGCTCCCCCTCATTCTATTGCTCTTTTTTTTTATCTCTAGCATCCTCTGCCAAGACATTCTCCTCCGTTGGCGTATCTTTTGAAGGTGGCGAAGGTGTTTAAACTTGATCTAACTGTAGCATTATAGGGATCACCTTGCCAAAGTTTTCACTACCCTGGGTGGGTAGAGGCATCTGGAGCATGGCAGCTAAAGTTACGGTTACTCTTGAAGGTTTGGTTCCCTTAGCTAAAGTCGGCTGCTCATTTTTTACTTGCCTCTTTTCTCTTGTTTCAGTCCTTGGGACCAATATCTCTTGAACATCAAGGATGTCCACCTATTCTTTCTCTTTTTCTTCTTCTACCTGGACCTCTTGTTCCATGAAAAATTATCTACCTCCTACACACTAATCTCCTCCACTACCTTTCCTATATCTCCCTATAGATTCACAAGTTCATCAGTCCCAAAGATGTCATAGAAATCATCATGTGGAGGGGAGGTCTCCAAGGGATTCTCTGGTTTAGGGGACATTGGGATAATCTCCACCTGGGGGATGTTAGGCATCCCAAGATCTGTGTCTGCCTTTGGTGGAGGGATATTTGTTCTTTGATTCTTTCTCCTTGTCACTAGTGGGGGTATGACATCCAAAATAGTTGTACTTTCATCATCCAATCTTGTCCCCACTACCCGAACCATAAGTTCTACAAGTGAAGGGGAACCATAAGGGAGGGCAGGTTCTATCAGAGTAATTGGGAGGCCAAGCCTGGTGCCTAGCACTTCCTTCAACTGATGGGATGTTTCCATCTGAATGTGCACCTATTCCATAATGGAAGTTGAAACCATAGATGAAACCCAGGCCGAGGTATCAACTTTTCTTTTTTCCTTTGTCCTTGCCTTGCCTAGAGGGTTCAGATCTAGAAGTAGATCCCTGCAAAAATGGGCAAACTCTGCGGGTTCTTTTTGGACATACCTTCAAAAAATATGCATGACTATGTTCAATCACATCTTGGGTGATGTCTTCAATTGCTAGGCTTTCTAAGGTGTCCCAATCCAATAGAGGGGGAGTCATCTTGTCCACTCCCTGAGCCTTGTACTATGGATCCTCTATGGACCCGGTATCTAAAAAGTCCTTTGGAAAGGTCTAAAGCTTGAGATGCTTCATCATACCTTGTGTCATTCTGACAAAATGCTGATTCTAGAATTCAAAATCATCCTGGAGGTCTGTCCAAAAATCCTCCATGTGAGGCTCTTGGGGGTCTGACACCCAGGGCAATGCAAAATCTATCTTATCCAGTGGATCAAATTTCTTCCGTGCCAAGTAAAATTTTGCTAGCCCCAGACATTTTAGTTTGTTATCAACTTCCTTCAACGCTATAAGGATGCAAGTGTAGTTCCCGCAAGTGATTAAGAAAGGAATTTTTGTAACCTTCTTAAGGAAAAAAAGAGTGTGGAGCTCTAGGATCTACCTGCAATACTCCAAAAGAATAATCACATCCCCACAATGCTTGGGCAATAGGTAGGGTTTTTTGGAGAATTCGATCACCCAAATGTAAGAGTGTTGTTGAAATTGGATGAAGTAATGAATGTAAGAATTGACCAGAGTCATCACCTCCTTTGAAAGTCGGTAATTGGAATCTCAAGTGGGTGTAAGAATGTTATAGTAAATGAAGGCATCGTTTACTCTGTACAAACTGGGGAAACTAACCTCCCATTGAATTTGTGGGAAATTGTCCCACGGAGCATTCTGGCCTGAACCACCTTGAGGACGTCGATAGTGAGTAAACCTCGGGTTATGGGTTTTTTTTGTGCCAGTGCCCATAGAACATATGAATTCATGTAGAACTTGGAGGTTTGGGTGACCTTAACAAGCTAGCACTCCACATGATTGGCAATAATAGTTTCCCAATCAAAAGTTTGTTTGGCAGAGGTGATGTCAAACAAAAAGTAATACATCTATGCCAAAAATTCCTGGGCATGGGATTCTCTGAAGACCCTACATAAAGAGATGATCCCCATTTGTATTATTTCCTTGAATTCTATGCAGGGGATCTCCAACTTCACCTTTCTATAATCTTTCCTTAGGGTCTTGAGCCAGTTGGTGTTGAGGTATAGTTGGGCCATCTGCGAAACCTTTTCAAACTCATGCAATTCCAAGGCCTGGGTGATAATAGTAGAATTGGAAAATAGGGGGATCCCTAGTCCCAAAGTGAATTTTACAGTGTCCAGCAACACTAACGGCATTGGGTAGCCTGAGGGAAGAGGAGTGGCCATCATGACAGCCTAGACAGTTGTGTTGTAGTGTTCCACCAATGGAAGAATATGATCTAGAGCCTGCACTGAGTAGGGGAAGTAGGTGGCTTTGATGATTCTAGAGGCTACCAAATTTAGTGCCATTAGATCTCTGACCTTGTGCTGAATAAACATCATTTTTACCAAGGCTTGCAGTTTGGCCCATGCTCTGACACTTTTTTTGGTGATAATCTGTAACTTGGAACCTACTTTAGATCCCAGAATATCTCCTTCCTTAAAATATTTCATGATCAGTGGAAGATTTTCGAAGGCCTTCTTAGCCTTGGTCCTAATAGCTTCCCTAGTTTAAGTGGTAGGGAGTTCCAGACTCCCAGGTGGAGAAGATGCTTCAGACATGATGAATCTGTGACTTTATCAACAACTTGCAAGACCAGACAACCATCAATATAGATAATACATAATAAATATTTGGGTCTTAGAGATATCACCATCGCCTCACATATGTTCCTAAAAAGGTGTTAGTTTGCATCAAACCCCAAAAATATATTAAACCAAATGACTTATTTGGGAGTGTAAAGGAAGAAAATCGATGATTTATATTTGTGTTTGTTGTTTGATTAATTAGGTTTGAGATGTGTTGTATTTCCTTAACCTTTACATTTAATTAACATTTGTATTGAAATGTGTATTAAGAGGAAAATAAGATGTTCCACTTTTATCCTCAAATGCACAAATGAAAGATCCAAGTTGATCAACCCAAAAGAGGGATTAATGCACAATTGAATCAATCATTTGGAAGTGAAAACAAAGAGGGAGATCTTAAATTTGATTAATTAACAATGTAGATATGATATATGATAGTAATTGAAAAGGATGAGAAGAAGAACCAACCTTAAAGAATTGTAGATCTGGAAAATGTTTTTGTCTGAGGTCTGTAGACTGTTTCTTGGAAAATCTAAAGTGTGATTCAGAAATGGAACACAGAGATGAACAAAACCCAGAAATATTTTTCTGGTCTAACACCATCTTATGAAAAGGTCAACCTTGACCCACAAATGTCACCCCTGACCCAGTAATGTCAACCCTAACCTACACAGTGTCAAGAGAAAATCTATTCATAGAGCTTGAAAGAAAGCCGAATAGGGTATCTAGATCTGAGTCTGAATCCACAGTCTCGAGCCTGTACCTACAAGAAAAAGAGGTTTGTTTTTTGTGGGGGAGAGGTTTGCCTTGGTCAAACCCCAGTTTTGGAATTAACCTTAAAGATATGTAATAGAAATTGTAGAAGAAAACAAAGTAAATGCATAAATTCACCTTGCTTGTAAAAGTTAAATATAATTTAGGAATCATCGCTTCGGAACCCAAAATAGCCGACCCAGAAGTGGAAAATAACTTTTTGTAAAGATCGACATCTAGAAATTATGGGACCCTAATTTTTGAACCCTGGGTCAATTTTGAGGTCGACATAGAACCAAAAGGTCAACCTTGACCCTAAGGTCAAAGACCTCAGATCTACAGTCTAGGATGCAAAAATTAGATTGGAAAGAAGTGGAAAGAAAGGTAGAATAGGGGGAAAGCCAGGTAAAAGTCAGGAACCCTTCCAAGGTGCGTGATATGACCCCAAACCACTTACTCGGAAGGCTAAAATAGTCTATCATGGAAGTGCTTCCATTTTCCAACTATAAATTTAACCCCCACTTTAGCAAGAGTATGGACTCAACACAAACTCTTGGTAAAGGAAATCATAGAGAAAAGACAATCTTATTGGAATCAAGAGGGACAAATAAAACTTCAAACCCCCAAGGGACTTAAGTCTTTATCAACCCTAAGATCATGATAAGAGAGACACCACTTTAAAGAGAGAAAAAGAGAGAGGGTGTGATTATCTTTCCCAATGAGAATTTATGTCCTATTGTGAACCACACAAGAAAACAATGTAACTAGAAAGATGAAGTTGAACTTCCTAGTGAATGTGGCTACTCACTAGTCAACCCATCAGGGAGATCTATTCTTAAAGGGATCAAAAAATTTGTAAATTGAAAATTGGCGGGATCAGGGGATCTGTGTAATTTTAAACTATAGGGATCAAGAGATCCTAATAAGTAAAATGACCATGCTTTAAGGATTAGTTTTTAATCCATAAAGGGAAAAAATTTTAAAGTCTTGAAAGCTATTTTGAATGTGCGTGTGTGCAAAAAGTGAGTAGAGTGTATGCCCCCACATTAAAGTCATTGCTAACACACTAACAGGAGAAATTGCTTTAATGGAAACATAAACAACTCTACAGATTACGTTTCCACTACGAGATTCCCCCTAAACAAAGACAACTCAAGGGAAATAAAACATAAACATACACAAGAACACAGAAGGGATCTACCTACTGTGGGGTTAGTATGATCATAAGATAACATGTACATATAAATATGATATTATTGCAAATGAATTGACATCATTCCCCAAAGAAATTAGAACTAAAATCACAATGGAGGAAAGAAAACTTGAGGGTTATGAAGAAGAATCTTTTTGGACCACAACCTAGAGACCAAAAAGAATTAGTGCTACCATGTCACAGATCCAAGTAGACTATACAAGGAAAACATTTATGAACAATAGCACAAGTACAACATAACATAGAAACAACATATAGAAGAATAAAGATACATATAGAGTAATTGTACAATAGGTTTGAATCTTTTATCACCTTGCACCAATGAAGTAACAAGGATCACATAAAAGAATATAAAAAACATTTAGCAAATACATTATGGGAGAAGCACATTACAACATGCAAACACAAAAAGGGCTACCATAAAAGATAAGCCAATCAAGCACATTGTCGACCCTCCCCATCTTGATTTATTTTATTGATGGAAGGTGGGCAACTCACAAGAGGAACTATATCCAATATAGTAGGAATGATAGCCAGTTCCAAACAAGGATCCTCTTGAGAATTGTAATGCTCGATACTAGGTGTAATTGTTAATTGAGTTGAAAGCATATGAGGTAGATCAATATTAAGGTCAATGGTCTCATATTCATCACTAAGATCAATAGGATCATCGAGAGTGTCCTCCTTATCAAGGTTGATTGAAATAGGATCTAGGATGTGAATAGGATCATCATACTCCTTCATCTTAACATCATTATGAATATTGACTTCTTTTGACACATCAGGCATAGGTTGGTCAAAAGAAAGTAAAGAATTATGAATAATAGAAGCACGAGCTCTAGAATTAGCTCTATGCTTATTATGACATTCATTAGCAGATTTGTTACGTTTAGCTTTGTTTGGCATATTTTGAGAACTAATAGGCTCCTTTACAGGTTCTATGGGAGGATTCTCAATAGGTTGTGATGAAATAATAGAAGTTTGATTAGTATAATTAGAAGTAATTGATAAAGGAGGTATGGAAGGAGTAGGAAAAAGCCCACAGTTAGGATCTATCTAAGGCATGCTTAACTCAACAATTTTGTGATGTTTTTAAGCTTGGTATGAGAAAAAGAGATGATCAGGGTGAGGAGGACATGAGTTAGGTAATGAAGGCCAAAAGAAATCAAGAGGAGCACAATATCTAGGCCTATAAGGTTGATACAAACTATGATTAATGGTTTTGACTTCTCCATTATGTATGAACTTAAGACATTTATGAATGGGAGAAGTGATAGCATGCATATAAGTTATCCACGGTAAACCAAATTTGATTTGAAATTGATCAGAAGTAGGGATGATGATGAAGTTAGTATCTACAACTTTACCACAAAGTTCAATAGGTAAGTTAATAGAACCAAGTGTAGGATAAAGAAATCCATTACATGTTTGGATCCATGCATCAGATGGATCATAACAATCACATTGTCAGCCTTTCATAAAAATATTTTCCTCAGTAATAACATTTATTAGAGATGTGGGATCAACTAGAAAATCACGATTAGGTATCTTAGCAATCCTATCATAGATATAAAGGGGACTGTCAGGAGCCTTAATTGTTTTAGAATCATCAAAGGTAATTAAAATTTCCCTAGGTCACTGATCATTAATTTTTTTTTGAGGTTTAGGTAGAATTGGAAGTGAAAGTGGAGGTGAAGGATCTTGAACAATAGTTTGAGATGAAACAACACTCTCCACATGATTCACAATGTGATTAAGATCATCCATCTTTGAATCGTAAACAATATCCACAGAAGATGGTTGAGCTATAGTATTAGTATTATGTGTAGGTAAAGGATTATTATAGTTTGAAGGTTTTTATTAGGAGGAGAAATAGATTTATTCCCATTACCATCAAAATTATCAATAGTAAAAGCCTTGGAATCAATTAAATCTTGAATTTTATGCTTTAGAGAGTAACGTTTTTTGGTATCATGGCCATTTTGGTGATGGTATTGACAAAAATCTTGAGAATTAAAAGATTTTGAAGCTATCATGGTGGGAAGAAGAGGTCAAATAGGAGGAAAGGTAATCATTCTAGCACTTAACAACCTACCCATTATAGAATGAAAAGTTTCAAAGAGAGGAGTAAATGTACGATTCATACGGAAAGAAGTGGATGCAGAAGTGGCATTGTTAGATGTAACTGCAACTTGATTAGCAACCGCATTCATCTGTTTATTAATATTTACATAGTTGTTAGGTTTTTGGAATTTATTAGGACTACGAGCATTGTCACTCTTATCAACTAGAACATGAGCCATTGGAGTGTTGCTCTCAAACTGACTCACTTGTAATTGATAATGGTGAAGTGTTGCACATAATTGTTGAAAGGAAGTAAATTCAGTAAGCAGAATCTTATCTCTAATATCCTTTTGTAAATTTGAAATAAACATATGTTGAATATCAATATCAGGAATAGGATAGGAAATCTGAGCATACAAATTCTTAAATCTACCAATAAAATCAGTCAATTTTTCCTTAATGTTTTGTCTATAATGCATTAAATTGAACAAGGACACTTGTGGACCAATGTTATTTTGAAATTTTTGGATAAGAGAATTGGAAAGTTTAGGAAAAGAATAAATGGAATAAGGAGGTAAAGAGAAATACCATTTTAAAGCTTTATCTCAAAAATTTCTAGCAAACAATTTAGCTAAAATCCTATGGTCATGAGCATAATCACTACAAAGGATTTGAAATATTTTAACATGAGTAACAGGATCACCTTTACCATTTTAATTCTCAAGATGAGGCATATCAACTTGTTGAGGGATAGTAGCATGAATGATGTCTAAGGATAAAGCACTACCCATATCACATGTAGGAATGCTAAATTTGGATTGAGTTAAAGATGCAAATTGTTGTTGTAAAGATGACACAGTTTGAGCCAAACTAATGATTGTGGAATCATTAGAGGAAACAGGTGGCATAGAAATATTAGGAAAACTAGGAAAAGTGTAAGAGGTAGTAGGAATAGAAGACATAATCGGTGGAACCTTAGGACTACAGTTTGAAGGGGATTAGTATATGTAAAAGGCGCACTATGATATGAAGGTTGTAAGGTAGGTAAAGATACCGGTGGAGCACTCACAGGAATAGATGTAGTTGGGAGGGATGTGGTCATCAAAGGAGGAGTATAATTAGGAATGATAGGTAAAGGAATAGAAGAAGGTCCTACATTAGTGACAATAGGTGTGAATCCTAACTCTTGAGCTTCTTGGGCTAAAGGTTTAACATTTGAATGCACAATATGAGTAAGACCGTGCAAGAAATTAACACCTTGATCATTATCATGGAGGAATTTTTTAAAGGCCTATATAGCTTGGATGGAATCTTGATTATGGTTTTCTAGGATAAGCCAATTTCCCATTTTATCAAGTTCATTTTAAAGTTTTTGCACTTGTTTAGGAGGAACTCTTAAAGCATCATTGTCATCATGAGATGAGTGAGAAGAGTTATGCTCCATAGAAGGATTAGAATCATGAGTTATCAAATTATCATTCAGGATCCTAAGGAAAGGAGAGGAAGACTCAGGATCAAAGGAACTCATAAGTCTACGACTTCTTCTAACTGGGATACTATAAGTAGGACTAGAAGTGGTAAAGCTCATACACCAATGCAATGTGAATGAACAAACACAAGATTTTAATTTATTAATTTTAAATGAAATTGAAAGAACATGCAATATCTAGCATAAACATGTAAATCTAACACCAAAAGAAAGAGTTGTCTATCACGGGTTCACCAAAATGTAAAGGAAGAAAATTGATGATTTATATTTGTGTTTTTTGTTTGATTAATTAGGTTTGAGATGTGTTGTATTTCCTTAACCTTTACATTTAATTGAAGTTTGTATTGAAATGTGTATTAAGAGGAAAATAAGATGTTCCACTTTTTTCCTCAAATGTACAAATGAAAGATCCAAGTTGATCAACCCAAAAGAGGGATTAATGCACAAGTGAATCAACCATTTGGAAGTGAAAACAAAGAGGGAGATCTTAAATTATGTTAATTAACGATGTAGATATGATATATGACAATAATTGAAAAGGATGAGAAGGAGAACCAACCTTAAAGAATTGCACATCTAGAAAATATTCTTTTCTGAGGTTTGTAGACTATTTCTTGGAAAATCTGAAGTGTGATTCAGAACCGGAACGCAGAGAGGAACAAAACCCATAAATATTTTTCCGATCCAACACTGTTGTAATGACCCTGCTCAAATCTAACCTCAAAATTCTGATTGGAGGCTCAAGGAATTTCATCAAACAACTCACATGCAAGGGTCATATGACTGATATAACATTTCAGTTTGCTACAATGACTCTCTTCTTCAATTAGCATCAATGAGAATGCTTACAAATGACTCTGAATTGACTAAAAAATGTCCTAGCACAAATGTGCAACTTAATTTGACAATATCCAATGCATATATATGATCTAAGCATGAGAAATGAACACCTATAACCAACTGGTATATTCACAAATAGTTGGTATGCATACTAAATCCGCCTGTGAATAATAATATGGAACTGCTTATTGACAATTTATCAACAACTAGCAACCTATATCTCCAATTTGCAATACAAAGACTCAATACAATGCTCATTAAATGATTTCTACATGTGAAATATCCACCTACAGCCAAGTGAATTTTTATCAAATACTTGGAATGCATCCATCTAGAATCTAGAAGACTATGAATAATGTTACTAATCCAAACTAAACTCCAGCACTTGTTTTATTAACGAAAATGCAAAACATTGCCAAGACTCTTGGCAATTTACAACTTTCCTAAAGTTTGCTAATTTCTGAGTACAAAATCAGACTTCAAACATATACAGATATGACATGTAAATGAGCTCCAAACAATGCAAATAAAGCTGGAATGAGTTGCCTTGGATTGGGGATGAAGTAGCAAACAAGAACAAAGGAGAGTGCACCTTATGAGTGATGGAAGATGTCTCAACCCTAGCCGCCCCTGCTGGATATTTTAGACTTCAAAAATAAAATAATAGCAGTTGCAACCTCTAATTTTAATCACCAAACATCATTTTCCATCCTCTAGAAATTGATTGCTCCAATACCCATAAGCCAAAAACAAGTGTATGAATTTTAATGAATTTATTTGTGCTTCCCAGCCAAATTCGC
>MU225127.1:3724149-3736492 GCA_018584345.1 Thuja plicata | reverse complement strand
CTTTAAAGTACAAGTAGAAAGTCTGAAGCAACTTCCTCAACTTTGCAATAATTCAAGTGATATTTCACACCCTCAAAATTGCATACCAATTGAGAGTTTTCATTCTCAATGGCCAATTGTGACTACTACAGAAACCCTAGGCTCCACAATGCACATCCACAACAAACAACAACATCAACAACAAATCTGGATGGTAAGAATGAAGCCCGGGATGCCTATTTATTCTTTTTTCTCCACTTTCTCCAGAAACTTCTAGAACCTTATTTTATTTTAAGTGACTTTATAAAAATATTTTATAATTCAAGTCACTTTATTACATTAATTAAATATAAAGTTACCTTTTAATATTTATTTCTTTGATAACTTTATAAATAATTAACTTAATACCAATTATTTATTTAATTAAAATAATTAATTAGTCATCCTCATAAAATATTCATTATTTTGGACAACTTAATTAATTAAATTAATTAAATCAAATTACCTCCAAAATGGGGACATTACAACTGTCTTATGAAAAAGGTCAACCTTGACCCACAAATGTCACCCCTGACCCAGTAATGTCGACCCTAACCTACACAACGTCGATAGAAAATCTATTCACAAAGCCCGTAAGAAAGCCAATAAGGGTATCCAGATCTGAGTCCAAATCTGCAGTCCCAAACCTGTACCTATAAGAAAAAGAGGTTTGTTTTTTGTGGGGGGAGGGGTTTTCCTTGTTCAAACCCTAGTTTTTGAATTAACCTTAAATATATGTAATTGAAATTGCAGAAATAAACAAATTAAATGCATAAATTCACCTTTCTTGTAAATGTCCTTGTGGAGGATTCATATCCTTGAATCCACAATTATGTATGCACCAATGGATCTAGAATTTAGAATGTAGGATTTCTTCAATCTCTTGCTTGTAGATCTCCAACACCAAATCTTGAATGGGTTCTTGATTATGAAGAGGCTTGGAAGAAGATGGATGGAGAGATCACCAAAAGGGCACTATGTGGCTTGAATCCTTCAATGGCCTCCCATGGATCTCTTTGAATGCTTGAAGGCTTGATGGTGGATGAATCCTTGCTTCAAATATTTCTTGATTGATTGCTTGAATCTTCACTTAATGATGTTTTTCATTTGCTCAAGGATGCTTAGGCTTTCATACAAGACTTCTTCTTTCTCAATATCGCTTAGAGAAAATGAGAGTAGAAAGCTCCCTTTTATATGAAATTAGGGCACAATCTTCTAAGGATGCCGACATAGGAGAATTAAATTCCAATTAAAGCCTTTACCCCTAGGAGAGGACCTAAGTTAAATATAATTTAGGAATCACCGCTTCAGAACACAAAATAGCCAACCCAGAAGTGGGAAATAACTTTTTGCGAAGACCGACATCTAGAAACTGTGGGACCCTGAGTTTTGAACCCTGGGTCAAGGTCAAGATTGAACTTGACCTAGGTCAGGTTTGAGGTCAACCTTGACCTAGTTCAGGGTCAATGTCAAAATAGACCCAAAGGGTTGACCCTGACCCTGAGGTCAAAGACCTCACATCTGTAGTCTAGGATGCAAAAATTAGGTTGGAAAGAAGTGGAAAGAAAGGTAGAATAGGGGGAAAGCCAAGTGAAAGTAAGGAACCCATTCGAGATGCTTGATATGACCCAAAACCCCTTAATCAGAAGGCTAAAATAGTCTATCATGGAATTACTTCCATTTTCTGACTATACAAGGAATTTGATCAATGTCTGGGGGTTCCGGGGATTCTGGATCATGTGGTGAATGAAGTGAAGGTTGAAGGGGAAAATGGGACCCAAAGTCCGTAAACTGACTATTATGGACATGACCGGTAATTATCTATACTAGGATGACATGGGGTGTCATGTGGTCATGTAATAAAGGGAGTAATTTCATTAATGGTGATAATTGTCCTAACACGCAAGGGGATGAATGCCACTTGGGCTGGTTTTGAATGCACACATGTAGGGAAATTACCCTCACCATTAAAGCAGAGGTGATGGAGGAGAGAAAAAACCTGCAAACTTGACCAGGTGAGGTTCTGAGTGTGAATTTGTAGGCTCTAGGTGGGCAAGCTTGACATTTGATCACATGCAAGAGGGGCATGGTGAGATCGCCACTAGATAGGGGAAGGAGTATACAAGAAATTCTTAGGATTTACATGCACATATAGATAGGAGGCCGAAGAACAACTTACAGACCAACCTAGAAACAAACTTATTTATAGCTACCTACAAACTAATGACAATTTACAAAATCTATAGAAAGTGTACAATAATTTCATTGTTTAAAACTGCACGAAGGGTAGACAACCCTCTGGTAGAGCCATCCCACCAACAAGAAGTGATAGAAAAGGACAGAACAAGAAATAGAGAAAACAAAAAGAAAAATGAAAGAAACCTAGAACAAAACTAGAAAGAAAAGGGGAGGAACCAGAAGGGCTTACCTTAGAAACAAGGAATGTGGGAGGATGAGCACAGGAGGTTCTTGGAAAATGAACAAATTTAAATCACCATGAATGCACAACTTCCAGTCACTGTCAGGCACTGTTTAAGGTTTGGGGAACAAATAACACTAAGTTGCTATTTAAATCGTTCAAATCACTTTTGAATCAATCTGGAGTAATTTGTTCATGATGAATGTAATAATGACTGGTAAAACTCTATTTATACCCCTAGGGTAAAAACATACCACTTCTTTCCGCAAATACAAAGAAAGGAAAACCTTCGAACTCTGGATCTAGGGATCCCATGCAACCACACCCTCTAAAAAAAGAGGAGGTAGTGACAAAGAATCTTAGAGTCTAGAATTGAGCCGGCACAAAGAAGACAAAAACACTCTAGGACCGGGTCCCAGAGGAAGAGAAACCAAGAAGAAAAGAAAACAACGACCTTGTGGAGGCAAAGACTGGAAGAAAACAAAAGGAAAAAGAAGAAATGGGGACCCAACATTTTTCCAAAAAAATGTAGGGACGGGTATGCAGGGCATAACAAAGTTGTCATCAGAAAAATAGGTTGGAGAGATGATAAGAGGATTTGGTTATAATCCAAAGTCCCAAGCCCTAGCAATGTGGAGCTTAGCTCCAAAGGATCAGAAGCCATCTTTGTTAAACATACAAGAGAAAATAGAAGGGAAAAAGATCATCTAGTGTGTCTAAAACATAGGAGACTTGTATATTTCCCAAGTTCTCACCCATTTTCCATAGTTTAATGAGGCTAAGATTGTCCAAATATCCAAGAGATTTAATAAGTTGTTTAGTGAAACCAGTAGTATAGTTAAGGACATGGAATTGGGACTCATAAAGATTAAGGAACAGGAGAAGCTAATAGAAAAATTGACATAAAAACTACTAGATATGCCTGAGGTTTCCCCTGCAGAGCACATAGAAGGAAAAGGTGTAGAAATTCAAATAGAGGAAATAGAGAATTCTGCAGTAGAAATAGGGCAGGGGACTAGTGAGCACAACAATGTTGTTTTATGTGCATTGATTGAAATTTTGTAGCATAGGATCAATGTAATAAAGGATAAAATAGATATAGTATATGGAGCCTATGACAAGTTTTCAGGCCTGCAAGTGGAGGTTAATAATTTTGTTTCAATTTTGAACCCATATTATGCTACATGTTCTGGGAGAACATGATTGTTTGAGAGGTTGGAATCTTTGCAACCACATAGATCATGTCTATCAGAGGTAGTAACCTAGGTTGGGCTTGAGATAGAATAGATAGGGAAAACCTTGTCCGTTTTCAAAGGAAAGGCTAATCAGATGGAGGCAAGATTAAACATGTTTGGGCCTAATTACAATAAGTTTTTGCCTCAAATCAGATCAAAAGATAGTCAAATCAAGCCACTAGGGGTATGGAGCTTGTAATTTGACACTATGCTACCTAATAAATAGGTATATGTTTTTGAACAAGGAGAATTAGATATGAAAAGCCACAATAAGATTTTAGATGAACCATTTAAAGTAGAAATAGATTTCATCAAATTTATTACAGATGTCAAGAGCATTACGGATGCTAGGTAGGAGAGGCAGAAAACCTAATTGAAAAAAATGCAGAGCTTTGAATGGCCGAAGGAAGAAGACGTCAAAGCATGGGATGTTTTAACAAAGTCCAAGAAGAAAAATCTTGTCACTATTGACCTGGACATTATGGATGAACAATAGGACACATGGCACCTACTCTTTCAACACAAGGAGGTTAGATATCATGAAGAATAGTGAAAATTATCCTATAATGGTGGTCACTAGATCTCACTATGAATATTAGAAGCTATCCTAAACATATAGAAACAAAGTCACAAAAGATCACAAGAAGACAAAGAACAAATCAGATTTTATTCTTCATTTTTGTCCATCCACCACTTGGTTATTTCTTGTCTTTTGTCTTTTCTACATTTTAGGGTTAGGTCTTAAAGCCATCCAAAGCTTGTTGCATCCTTACTTCTTAAGGATTCCAAGATGTTTTTGGCCTATAAATAGATCTCATTGTAACATTTTGAAACATGATGGAGTAGAATTGCAAGGTACACTACTACAATTTTGTCTGAGCCTCTATACGTTTTGTCTATTTGAATGTATTTTGAAGCAGTTAGACATTAATAAAATACATTGAAATCTCTATTTTATATCTTATGTTTTCTCTTTTATTTCTATTCAAGCTTTTATGTATTTATTTGTAAGGCATTTAAATACATCAAGTGCAAGGTAGTTGTGCAGTCATTTTTGAGGTCCTTCAAGGAAGGAGTAATTATTTCAAGTGATTCTAGGAAGCTGAATATTGATGTTTAAGATTTGATAAACAAAGATATAGGAGTGAGTGGATATTTTGTAAGGCATTCTATCTAGGTTACAATTATTTTAATTAGTCACCTAATTGTGGATTTTCATTCAAGATTGACTTTGTAGCCCATAGGATTAGGTACTGGTTTATAGTTTTGCAAGTAATTGTTCAAGCATCTAGCATTTAAGAACAATCAATCAATTACATTATATTTATAAGAAAGCATACATTCATAAGCAATTGTACTCACAAAGTATACAATTCAACTTTGTTGATTCCTTCAAGAGAGAATCAAATAGGTTGCCCCTCCTAAGTCCAAAATAACTATAAAAGGAAGAAGGATGAGAATCCTTATTGCCTTACTATTTGCCGTTGTCAAAATACTGGTCTGGCTTATTAAGCTCTATATCATATTATTCATGGTCATTTTCATAGTTATCTACTTATTGATACAATAAAAGGCATTCAGTAAACTAGTAAGAAGACATAATACACTATAATAGATACTGTCGATTAGTAATCATTCAAAGGTAATACCTGCGTGAGTCAATGGATCTCAAAAAGAAGGAAGATCATATCCAACCCTCATCAATTAGGATTTTCTTGCATATAGAATATTGTAAATATACAAGAGCAAGCATTCATACTAGTTTTAAAAGATACTTGCAAGAAAAATCCTTAACAAATTGGCGACTCTATTAAGGAGTAAAATAATTATCTCAGACTCTGGTTGAATAAGATTTGATTTTGATTAACATAGATTATGTTTATCCATCTAAGTTGTTAGCTCTTTTTCTTGCAGCACAATCCTAAAATGATAGTATACTTATATACTTGAATGCAAACTCCTTTCTATCAAAGATAAAGGCTAATTGATGAGGTATTTGATAACACTGTGGATACCTATTATCACCTCCTTTTTTGAGCTCCAAAAACTCAGGCAGGTATTACCTCTAATAGATTATTGATTCTTCAGTCAATGTTTTTAGTGGACAAGTTCATTCACTGGTTTGTTACTTCTGACTTCAATGTAACAACTTATAAGATACCTTGGAGATTTCAATGATTAATTTAAAATAGAGTACTATAAGCCAGACTATGGTCTTGATAACATGAACGAATGAGATAAGGATTTTCATCCTTCTTCCTTTTGATTTTAGGAGGGGCAACCTAATGATCCTTTCTTCCAAGAATCATCAAACTGAACTATATCCTAAGAATGCAATCACTTGAATGGAATTATCTATTTTATAGTGTATATGATTATGTAATTTGAAAATATTGGATTGTAAATCAATTACTTAGCAAACACAAAACCAGTGCCTAATCCCTAGGCTATGAGTCAATATCTTGTATAAATCCATACTAAGGTAATCAATAAAACACTTGCAACAAAGATAGAATACCTTATATACTATCCTCTTCCTACAAATTTATCATCCAATCCTCAGACTAATGCTATGTCCCCTGGGATTACTTGAAAATTTTTAATCCTTCCTTTAAGGAACTTACACGTAACTACACAATCACCTTATGATCAGTGTGCTTAAATTCCTTATAGATAAACACACAAGAACTATAACAGAAATGTAAAGAGATAATTCAGATGCAAAAAAAGAGATTGAAAAATATTTTATTGATGTCTTAAAGCTTCAAATACATATAGATAGACAAAATAGTACAAATGTTCAAACACAATTTTAGTCTGCCTTGTAATTCTATTAAAATTTCCAAGTCTCCTCATTTAAAATAGTTACAATTACATACTTATAGTCTCAAATCATCTTGGAATCCTTAAGACAATGATGCAACAAGCTTTGGATGATTTGGAGACCTAACCCTTAAAACATAGAAAAAGACAAAAGATAAGAAAACTCCAAGCGGTGGGAGGACAAAATTGAAGAATAAGTTATGATTTGCACTTTGTCCTTTTGTGGATGTCGGTACCTTTGTCTGCATGTATTCAAGATAGTAGTTGATAGTTGTAATAAGATTTAGTGACCACCAATACAAGCTAATTTACACTAATCTCTTCAAGATTAATAACCTTCATGTGCTCTTAGATCAGGTGCCATGTGTCCTTCATTCTTCATCCATGAAATTTAAGTCAACTATGATAGGATTCTTTTTCTTGGGCTTTGTCATGACATCCCATCCAGTCACATATTCCTCTTTAGGCCACTCAAAATTCTAAATACTTTCCAACTAAGCCTTCTACCTTTCCCACCTAGCATTTGTTATGCTTTTAACATCTGTAATGAACTTATTGCAATTGGTTTCTACCTTTATTGCCTCATCCAGAAGTTTGTTGAACCTCTCCATATCTAATTCTCCCTGATTAGATACATAAATGTCTTTATTGGGAAGCACACTATCAAATTCTGAGCCCCATAGCCCTAATGGCTTGATTTGATCATCCTCGGTTCTAATAGGGGGTACAAACCTATTATAACTTACCCCAAACATCTTCAACTTTGTATCAATTTGATTGAATTTTCCTTTCAAGAAAGATAAGGTAGCCCCAATCTACTCTATCTCTGTACCAACCATGGTTACTATTTCTGGAAGATCTGACCTTAATGGTTGTATAGATTCCAACCTCTCAAAAAGTGATGTCCTACCATACCTGGTTGAATAGTAAGGATTCAAAATTATCAAAAAAATTAGCCACCTCTTCTTGTAGGCATGGAAACCTGCCATAATCCCCATACACCACATCAATCTTATCTTTGATGGTGTCAATTATATGCTACAAAATTGAATTCAATGCCTCCAAAACAACATTATTATGCTCTGTGACTCCTAGCTCTATTCCAGCAGATATCTCCCTTGTATCCTCTGTTTGTATTTCAACATCCATCACTTCTTTTGGCTCAACAGGGGCAGGTTCTGTTATTTCTAGTAACTGTCTAGTTAACTCATCTATGATTTTCTCTTGTTCTTTGATTTTTACCAATGCTAGCTCCTTATCTTTAACAATGTCACTAGTGAGTTTCTACAATTTCTCTGATAGTTGGGTTGTTTTTGCCTCATTGAGCTAACAAAAGTGAGTCATCACTTGGGATATTTGCAAATCCCCTATATTTTCTAGTCTCCATATGATCTTATTCCCCTCCATCTTCTCTTGAATATTTAAAATAGATGGCTTTTGATCTTTATGAGCTAAGCTCCACATTGCAAGTGCCTGGGGCTTAGGGTTATATCCAAACCCTCTGATCATAAATGTTTATTATAATATTTTATGGTTTTTTTTCCTGCCATGTGTGAGAAATATGGTTTTTTTTGTGTGTAAGATAGCATTGGATAAAATAATGTATAATTTTTTTCATTAATTAGTCTACATTTGGAATGGAGTCAAGGAAATTAGTTTTTTAAAGGAGTACACTGATTTAGTGCACAATAACCCCAACCTGAGTCTGTAATGACAGGTTTACATCAGGTTGTCTTCTTATTTGGTCTATTATAAATGCTGAGGAAAAATCACATCCTTCCACAAATAATATCCCACTGGCCTTGACTAGTTGTCTTGCCTGTTCTAGTGTAATTTCCTCAGATTCAGGATCATAATCCTGCAATGTTTGTAAGGCTTCCTGAGTGACTAGATCACCACCTACCAATTACAACTATTTTCCAATTTATTGTTGCTTATTCCATATGAGGAAATCCTTGAATTCTCTTATCTTAATGAATTTTTCATCCTTGAGGAACTCCTCTTGATGCATCAACCTCTCATATGTACATGACCTAAGAGGTAATTCTTCCTCTTCTTCTATATCCTTTTGTAGTTTCATCCCTGCCCTGATCTGTTTTCTCAATAAATGATCATAGGGCCTGTCTCCAGTTATTAGAGCTCCAACTCTATCTATCTTCATTTTTCTAGAAGGTTCCCCTATTTCTATTTTTTTCTCTTTTGTGGGGGCTCATTCGTCACTTCCTTCTCTGGGACCTCTGTTAGGTTAATGATATCTTCCCACTCAACTGCCTGCTCTAATGCAACTGCTTGATTATCTAGATAGGCAGTAGGTGAAGGATAGACCTGATCACTATCATCATCATATTTTGACTCTAAGTGCTACCTATGTCATTTCTCCATGACCAATAGTGCTTCTTCTAACTGATTGTAGAGGAAAGTATGAGAGTCAATCATAGCATCTAGCCTTTCCAAATAACGCATATCAGGGTAGAAACCTCCAAACTTCATTCCTTTTATTTTCACCCACCTCTCTAGGTCCATAATTTCATTGAAATTAATTGCTATTTTATCCACCTCCTCATCTTCCAAGATATTTCTTATTAAATCTTCCTCCATACACTCTTCATGTTCTTTTGTGTAGGGGATGGTTGGTGTTAGAAATTTCTTTGCACTAAGGATGAAACCCTCTGTATCAACATATCTATGCAGGGCCACATTCATTCTGTAATGATTCATCTAGGAATTTACTAGGTCCAAAGCTCCTTTTCCAATAGTGAAATTGTAAATCCTACACTACCTAGCGGTAAATGTACCCTTCCTATGTGATGCTAGGAGGTCCTTGTCTATCAAAATGAGCTGCCTAATGAACTCCAATACATTATCAGAATATCTGAGGTGATCCTCTCTATCCCAGCATCCTTTCCAAGCACTCTACATAGTGCATATGATATGTATTTGATGTAGAAATTAAAGTCTTTGTAGAAATTTTGGGTTTCTCCTAGCATGGGGGCTATATAGGTTTTCATTTTCTTAGGGACATGATGATTCTTGATCAACTTAGTAGAAATGCGAGATTCTCTAGTGTATCTATTCTCTAGGATCTTCATATTTATTTTAGTAGCCATGGGGTAGTATGCATTGAAGGCTTTGATGAAGGTATTTTGGTCCAAAGTGAGTAAGGGCTTTCCATCATCCCTCTTAATAGTTTTGGTCAGGGTATCATACCTACTAGCCAATTCTAAAATGAAATTGACATCAACAAAAATGTCAGGAACAATAAACCTGTCTAATCCATAGGTCTAAGGGTTTGAGATAGGCATGGGTTCATCACTATTATTAAAGAAGTAATTAAATAGTGAATATCCTGATGAACCTTGTGTTTTTGCATCTCTAATCTAAGCCATATCATCAATTAAGACCTCAACACTAACCTTTCAATTTTGACTGGAGCCTGGAAGCAAAGTGAGAAACTCATTTGAATAGTTTATTTTTCCTTTTGATTCACCATCAATATCTTCACTTCTCCCACTAGTGGATGCCATACTTTTTTCTTGGCTCATCTTCCCTTTCTATTATGTTCCCAACCCTTATCATCGATATTGAAACAAAACTACTAAAAACCCTCACCACCAACTGTGAATTATTTTGAAGTCTGCAATTCTAAACTCTTATAACACTATCAATTACAATCTTTACTAAATTTTTAATCAAGAAATCACCTTTCTGAATCACTTACTATTGAAGATTCAACTTTTCTCAGAAAACACTAAAATTTCTATGAACTCTTTGCTCTGAGAAATCAGAAGCTTGGTAAAAATGAAATGATAATGTACAAGTATACTTATAACTAATAATTCAATGCAAATGTCTCTTTGAACTGGTAAAATTGCATTCAGTTATTTCTACCATTAGTTTCACACACTGTGGCATCAATTTTTGGTTCTAGCCATGGCATTCAAATTGTCAGGCAATCAATTTCTAATGAGTGCATTTGTATATGAAACCTTATAAAATTCAAAAAGAGATTGAAATCTGATTTGATTGGCTCCATTAAATCATATTACGGTTACTTTCCCATCTATCAAAATATCTATACTCTAATTGGTCAGCAACCATCCATGACGACACCGCAGAAAAGTCTTTATTAAACTCTGGTTAACTTCTAGCGACTTAGCGACTAAGTGATCTCCTTGTTGCTTGATGTTTTTGATAACTGTAGTTTCTTCAAGAGACTTAGCGACTATCACAGGATTAATCATTAGATCAATATTTTTTTCCATGTCACTTAATCTTTTAACTTAACCCTTCATCTTATGGAGACATCGTGACGAATAACATTTTTTAACTGTTCTTCACCTTAGGTCACATCTAGAGACTTAACAACTATGAAATCTCTATGTCGCTAGATAATTTCCTTAGCTCATGTTTCATCAAGAGACCTCATGACTAAACACTTTAGTATCTTAATCACATGATTATTTCATCTTTAAAATCTACATCTGGAGACAATGTGACCACCATTGATCTCACCTTCATCAGCATTTGATGGTTGTTGCTAAGTCTCATAATCTTCATCAAAAACCCTAAAATTTCATGAGACTTAGTGATAAATGGACACGTGTCTTATTTTTTCCTCTTGTCTCTTAATCGCCAGATACCTTTTGACTTTTCAATCTTATCAAGTAATCATGTGACTACCATTAGATCATATCTTCATCAGATGGTTGTCTCTTGATCTCTTGATTTTGACTTAACTTATCTTTCCTCATGCGACTGCGTGACAACACTGTTATCTAATCTGACATCTAACCCTTGGTTTATCTAGAGACTTAGTGACCATTGAATCTCCACGTCGCATGATAATTTCTAAACTATAGTTACAAATAGGAGACTTCCTGACTGCCATTAGATTTAATCTCTAATCAATGGTTGTCACGTACTCTCCAGTTCTTTCATTTAACTCACATTTGATCACAAGACCTGGAAATAACACTAAAACTTTAACTCATGAACTTAACTCATAACCATGGGTTTCATCAGGAGTTAACGCAACTGATAAATATCAAAGTCACAAAATAAAATAACTAACTATGATTTGATCAGGAGACGATGTGACTACTGTCAGATCTTATTATAAAATCAACGGTCTGCGCTAGGTCTCATAACCCTTTCATCATATTCTTTTTTCATTATGAGACTACACAACTAATGCTTTTTTCCAAGTCTCCATATCATAAGGAATATTCGTTTTTTCTTATGAGACTTGGCGACTAAGAAATAAGCACATACAACTAAGATTAAACTTAAGTCATGAAAAAGGTAACGTAGAAAAAGAACTAGCTTGAGAATTTTAGGGCTTTTCTGCAATTTTGAACACAAATTACTCAAGGGCTTAGGGTTTTGACATTTTCAACTAGGTTTTGAGCAAAAGCAACACTTTTAGAGGCAAACAAGAAATTTGGCACATGATTTTTTGACCCTCTTGTTGGAAACAATTGTTTAATTGTGTATTTTCCTTGATGTTACACAAATGTCATATCAGTCATTAGACAGAGTCTACCAAGTTCAGACGGTAAGAGAAGCTATTTACAGAGTCTACCGAGCACCCCAGAATACTATATCGAGAAGTTAGTTACTACCATGCTCTCTTGGTCAACAAAGGAAATTCAGTCTTTACCGAGTTCAGTCGGTCATCAAAGAATATGTGAAGGAAATTCAGTGCTTACCGAGTTTAGTCGATTACCAAAGGATTTTCGCAGAATCTGCAGTGTTCACCGAGCATCAGTTGGTCAACACTGGAATATCATTTCTGACAGTGTTGTCGGCCTGCGAAGGATATTATTTGTAAATGTTTATTCAGCCGACC
>MU225127.1:3685349-3718444 GCA_018584345.1 Thuja plicata | reverse complement strand
CTCTAAAGACCTCTCACAAGGCCACTCCTAGCAGGGTGATTAAATCCTCTAACAGGGTCACACCTAACAGTGTGTTTTTGTAACCTTTAACAGGGTTGGCTCCTAACAGGGCTCACTTCAGAAGAGTAAAAATCAGTAACTAGTTGCATTGGTGGTTTTCCCAAATTGGGTTTCCACGTTATATCTGGTGTTACTTGTGTCTATGCTATTTGTCTTATGCATGTCAATAACTATGAATGTTTAATAAATGATGATAAGTTAATTTACCGAGTAACAACAATATATGTTGAATACATTTAAGGGACTTGTGGATTTATTTTTGTGGTAACTGATTCACCCCTCCCCTCTTAGTTACTCCATCTATATTTCCAACAATTGGTATCAGAGGAAAGATAGGCATCTTCAAAATTTTATAGGACAAACTCCAAAATAGGAAATACAACCAACATTGGCTCTATCTGAGGATGGATAAATACCATTTTATGGAAAATAATCTTTAAATATCTAGTTTCAGAACTCTTATTTGGCATAGACTAAACTACTACTTAAGGGAAACACACAACTGAAAGAAACTATATACGATATAATGCATACTTACTTGTGCATAAAACTTTGTTTTTTCAATTGAAGAAGGGTTTCAGAAATTGCCCATGTACTGGCAATTCAAAATCTTCTCCATCCATGTTCTTCAGTAAATAGGAATCTTTTCCAAAGCTTTGTGAAATAAAAAATGGTCCAAGCCATAAGGATTCAAATTTTTTATGCTTTCCTTTATCTTCTGATCTCACATTCCACTAAAGAACTAGGTCATCTGGTTGGAATTTTCTATCAGTAGCCCTTCTATCAAACAGATATTTCATCTTCTATTGTAATTTAATATTTTCCTTCTTGCTATATCTTCTTCTTTTATCCAACTCTGCCAATTGAATCATTCTATTTTGCATGCTGTCAGAAACATCCAACTACTCTTGCATGAACTGATATACTGGTAACAGATTGTTTATAGGCATTTTTTACTGTAAACCATATACCAATTCAAATGGAGACTTACTAGTGGCCTTCCTAACTATTATTCTATCATCCCAGAGTGCTAACCTTAGTTTGGTATGCCATGCTCTTTTGTTCTTTTCAAGAGTCTTTTTCAATATCTTCAAAATACCTTTGTTACTAGATTCAGCTTGTCCATTTTCTTGTGGGTGGTATGGGGATTAATATGAAATTATGATCCCATACTTCTCACATAAGTATGTTATCCCATCTGATCTAAAGAACATGGCATTATCCATTAATAACTTTGAAGGTACACCAAATCTAGTCAGAATATTCTCCATTACAAATTCAGTGACTACCTTGCTTTTTGCCTTTTTTGTAGGAATGGCTTCAATCCACTTTGTAAAATAATCAGTGGATAATAATATCTAGTTGTGTCCTCCACTGGATTTTTCTCCAAACTCACCAATAAAATCAATTCCCCACATATAAAATGGGGCTTCAACACTTACTGTGTTTAACAATAGGGCTCTTAAAAATTTGAGCTTATTTATGAACCTCTAACGATGTTCACATTTTCTAACATATGCATATGTATCTTTAAATAAACAAGGCCAATAGTATCCAGCCCTTAAAATCTTGTGGGCAATAGTCTTGGTATGAAAGTGACTTGCACACTCCCCTGGATGCATCTCACTTAAAAATTTATCAGATTGGCTCTAATCCAAACATATAAATAATATACCATTTATGTCTCTCCAATACAAATCTCCTTTGATTAAGGTGTATTTTAGAGCTTTCAATCTGAGACTTCTCTTTTGATTATCATTCATAACATCAGGACACTTGGCATTCTTTAAAAAGTACACAATATCAACATAAAATATTTGTCTTTCTATACTTGTAACTATCTGATCATCTGTCTCTATATCATTTACTTGTACTAAATCCAAGTTATCCTTTGTCATGAGTTTTTCCAAACCCTAACCTCTTATCAACTTTGTAATGTGGATTTCAAGATTAAATTCTTGAATTCTATTTATCCACTTACACCTCTTACTAGTCACTTCTGACTGAGTAAGAATATCCTTTACTACTGAGTGAGGTACATATGCTTGCACCTTAGCACAGACCAAATATGGTCTAAAATATTTTAGTTCTTTCACTAAAGCATATGCCTACTTCTCCATCATCTAATAATTTAGCTCTAAAACTTGGAGAGGTTTACTATAAAAGTCTATTGGATTCTCAAATCCTTCTTCATCTTTTTGTAGTAAAACAATAGCAATTGTGTGATAAGATGAAAATGAAAATAGAGAAAATGGATTACTATGATCAGGTGATTTCAGAAAATTAGCTTCTTGCACTACCTTCTTTATTCTCTCAAATGCTATTTGAGCTTCTTCATTCCAATTAAATTTTGCATCTTTTTTCAGCAACTTTACGATAGGTTTGACAATTTCTGCAAAGTTTGCTATAAATCTTCTAACAAAATTAATATTTCCTAAGAAAGATTGAACTCCTTTTAAGTTTTTTGGAGCAATGACCTTCTGGATTGTTTCTATTCTTTCAGGGTCTATTATTACTCCATCTTTAGACACTATGTGTCCCAACAACTTTCCCTCCTGTACCACAAAGTGACATTTCTTAGGATTTAATGAAACACCATATCTAAAGCTTTATTGAAAATTTTACCTAGGTGTTCACAATGATCTTCAACTTTCTTTGAGTATGCAGTTAGATCATCTTTATAAGTGACCATGAACAAGTCGATAAATTCTTTAAAAGCAATATACATGGCTCTCTAAAAATTTGCTCCTGCATTAATCAGTCCAAATGACATTCTAATATAGAAATAAGTTCCCCAAGGAGTGGTAAATGCAGTCTTGTACTGCTCTGATTCATTCACTAAAACTTGGTTGTAGCTTGAAAATCCATCTATTATTGATAGAAGCTCACAACCAGTCACTTTATGTAACATTTCCTCCATGTTAGGTAAAGAATAGTTATCTTTTAGTTAGGCAATATTCAAATTTTTCAAATCCACACATAATCTGATGTCACCATTCTTTTTTCTTACTAGTACCAAATTTGAAACCCATTTTGAGTGTCTGATAGGCTGGATAATCCCAACATCTTTTAACTTTGTCAATTATTAGTGCATCTTAGGAGCCAACAAAGGATTAATAGGCCTCAATTTTTGCCTAAATGGTTTCACCTCTAATTTCAGTGGGATCTCATGTTGGAAAAGATCTTCCCTATAAGCTTTTAATTCCTCATATGACCATACAAAAACATGCTTATATTTTCTTAATAATTTAATCAAATTTGTCCTTATATGGGAATCTAAACCTTTTCCAATGTAAACAACTTGACGACTGGTTTCTAATTCTAAGTTAATTTCCTCCAAGTCCTCAATCTTAGCATTGCTTATCTTTGTTGAGTGATCATTTTGACTACTAAACAATGCTTCAAGTTCAACTAGACCCTTAGGAATCTTATTGGAACTCAATTGGACAACCTCATTTCCTAAAACACAATCTTTACCATTATTATTCTCTAGTAAGGTATTGCAATCTATGCACTAATTCTTATAATGGTCCAGACACTGAATGAATCTCAAAATATCTGGGTCATCATAAAAAACTTGTCAGTTTTATATATTATCTGGAACAACCGGTCTTGTCTTAACTTCAAGTATTGATACCCCATGTAAGGTCTGATCATTAGTTTTCAAAGCACCATTTGCTAAGAAATCTGCCATTATATTTTTAGACCTTTCTATCCAACTTATATCAAAGGCATCAAACATTTCAATTTGATCCCAAATAGCATATTTATACATCTTTAATCTATCATTTTTCACTACATATTTGGATCTTATTTGGGCTACTACTAATTTAGAATCACCATAAACTTTTAAATATTTTATTTCATGTTTAATGGCAATTTCTAGCCCTAAAGATAAAGCCTCATACTCTGATGTATTATTTGTACACTAAAAGGCTAGCAAAAAATAATATTTGAAAGTTGTACCTGATGGAGATACCAATAATACACCAGCTCCTGATCCTTCTTTTGAGCAAGCTCCATCAAAATACATTTTCCACAATCCATCATTTTGTACAGTCAATTATTTAACCAAAGGATCAATATTTTCACTCTGATGATGATGATCACTCCTCTATACTTTGAATTTCTCCATATCCACATCAATATAGTAGTTAATGTTAGTGTCTTCATACCATTCAATCATGTGAGGAGTCCTACCTTCTCTTGACACTTTAACATTATTTCTAGCAATGTTGAAGGTAGCATATGATAAATCACTTTGTATGCTACCTCCCATTGAAGCACTCCATTTTTTGGATAGTAACATCCCATAATATGGTGGTATGTCAACAACAAGAACATTCATAGTTAAAACCACATTAGTACATATTGCTAATTTGTAAGGCATGGCTTCAATAGTACCAATAACAGGGACTTATCTAGAATCCATTACTTGACATCTCCCATGAGGAGTATCCACTTGTAATCCCATAGACTTCATAATTTCTACTAGCATGACACTATTTGATAATCCTGAGTCAATCATACAGTTTTTAAGCATCCTTCAATTAATTACCAGTATTAGAAATAATGGTTCAACAACCTTAGGAGAAGTAATTATGTTTAAGAAAATATGAGGGATCTCAAAAATAATTACTTCATCTTCCTTCCCTTTGTTATTTGGTCTCTTATCAACATTTTCTAGATTTTCAACTTTAATTATAGACGCACTATTCAAAAATGATAAAACCTTTTCTTTATGTTCCTTGATTCTCATCATCTCTAAAAATGGCATTTTTACAGTCATTTGAGACAAAAAATGGCCCATGTATATTGGAGTATACTTTACATCTGAGGACTTTGGTTTTTCAACAATAATATTATTTTCCTCAATCTGTATGTTCAGAGTTGGTTCTTCTTTCCTAGATTTTTTTTTTCTATCTTAAGAGAAGAAGTACTTGTTTCTTGTACCTTTTATTTTCCTTCTTGTACAACATTAGGCTCTATGGCTTTAGTTACAATCTTGACCTTATGTTTGTTTGCACTTTCCCCAAGTCCATCTTTCTTTTGTACATATTTGGTGTCTATCATATTTTCTTTTATAAATACACCAGATGGTTGACTACCAATACCACCAACTACTCTATTTCTTAGGTGATCATTGCTTCTTTCTTTGTTTGCCAGATCTGCAGTAATTCTTTCTTTTTCTTCATCTGAAGCTTTTCTGACCAATGGAAGGTCTTGATTTTTTTGTGCATAACATCTTATATGGTCATATGTTTCTTCTATTTCACTATCTGATAAAATTTGTTGATGATGAATCTCTACATTTCCTTGTGAAACATATGAATCATGATTTTCAATTTCATTATTTGAGTCTACATCATGACATGAATAGGCATTTGTCATATTATAATCACATTGTTCACTTTCATCATCCCCTTTTTCTTCATTTGCTTTCAGATCTAAGGAAACAATGCAAAAATTAGGATTATGTGGGGCTTCACAAGCCTCACACCAGAAATCATCATTGCACAAATTGACAACATTTTTATGCAAAGGGTCTGGAGTTATGTTCTCTAGTTTTTCTTTTCTAGGGTAATAGGCTTCCCATCCTTAAAATGAGTTCCATAAGGATTATTTTTCATTCCATTCTGAGGATTATAAATGTTATTATAGGAAGGCCTATTATTTTGAGGAGCCCTATACTCTTTATATTCTAGTTCCTTTAGGTTACTCCTAATAAACCTTGAACCATCTGTCCTATTTAGTTTACCTGACACCCTTCTATTCATCTCAATATTTACTGTTATATTGTAAGCATCAGTTAGGGTTCTAGGATTTTTATCCCTAAGAGCATAACCCATTTTAGAATCAAAAGCATTTAAATAGGTTTCTAGACAAACCTCTTCATCTAGCCTTATTTTGTGAAACAATTTATGCATTGCTCTTTGGAATATGGTATTAAACTTAGTGACCTCTTCATTATAGTTCTTTTTGATGTTATTGAACTTGTTTAGTAAGAACCCCTTATTTGTCTTATCACCATATTGATCTTTAAATAACTTAATTAATTCATCCATGGAAGCAATAGAGCCATTAGAAAGACTTCTAAACCATTCTCTAGCATCTTCTACTAGAGACTAAACAAAAATCTCTATCAACACATCTTCATGAATGATATTCAAATCATCAACAAAATCAATGAATTTTCTTAAATGTACTTCACAAGAGATGACATTATTACCTGCAAATTTTGGGAGCTTTTCTCCCACATCACCCACATCTTTTGGAAATGCATTTGGGTATCTAGGAATGCCATTGAAATTAAATTTCTTATACCTTTCAGAATGCAATGGTTTCCTTTGGAAGTTATCAATCTCTTTGAAAGTAGTAGCTTTTTTTCTGAAGATGTTGTGTTTTCAGTTCCAACATAATAATATTTGGAAGACTGCAAAAAATCTATTTTATTTTTCATTTCTATTGTTGCAGCTTCCATCTGTGCTTTTTCTAGCATCTTTTCCATGGTTTCCTTTTCTATTCTTATTCTTTCAAGATCAATATCCAATTTGGACATTTTCTCTGTTAAGGCCTTCTGAACTTTAGGCTCTTCAATTTTTCTTTTAGTTATCTTTTGTTTACCTTTGTCCTTAACATTTTGTGAACTAGAAGTTCTATGAGTAGTGGGTATTTCATGGTATTTTTGAGACCTCTTAGCATTCCTTGTAGTTTGATGTCTTAAGGATCTTCTGAAACCTCTGTTGACATATTTATGCTCATGTTTTTTTCTTTCTAAGTTCCTTTTCCCTTTTCATCTGTTGAATAAGGGAAAGATGTTTCATGATGAGTCTTTCTTCCTCAGCAAGCTCATCAGAAGGAACTTCCTTAGAATCTGAACTGATTGTATATGTTCCTTCTCTTTCACTTGAAGTGGAGGTAGTTTCAAGTGTTTCTAATCCTCTCTTTGGAGCTTCTTCATATTCTGAAGTATTTCCCTCATGATTAGACTGATTTCTAGCTTCCTCCCTCCTAGTATTACTTTCTTTACTTCTTGGAGGAGTTTCATTTATACTGACTTGGTTTCTTTTCTTCCTCCAATACATCTCCATCCCTGAAGTTGATGGGTTTCCACCATCTAATAAAAATTTAGGATTCCCCTTCATTTTTGACCTAGTATTCATTTTGGAAGATGCTCCCTTAACTTGTTACTAATCACAGAGATTTAATTTTAGAGTCACCACCCAATAGTTGTTTCGGATGAATGAATACTTGTGAAATTGACCTTGACAACTACAATTGTAAATATACTATCTTTGAAACCCTCAGAGATTTTGAATACTTTTACTAAGACTTTACAATCTCTAGTGTTCAAAAGACTTGTCTATTTTAACTAGATTTTGGGATACTTCTTAGATACAATTGATTATAGCTAGTCCCCAGTAGAGTCGCCAATTTTTTAGCTCTTTGTCTTGTAGCACAATCCTAAAATGATAGTATACTTCTATACTTGAATGCAAACTCCTTTTTATGAAAGAGAAAGGCTAATTTATGAGGTATTTGATAACACTGGGGATACCTATTATCATCTCCTTTTTTGAGCTCCACAAACTCAGGGAGGTATTACCTATAATAGATTATTGTTTCTTTAGTCAATGTTTTTAGTGGACTAGTTCATTCACTGGTTTGTTACTTCTGACCTCACTATAAAAACTTATAAGATACCTTGGAAATTGTAATGATTAATTTAAAATAGAGTACTATAAGCTAGGCTATGGTCTTGATAACATGAACCAATGAGATAAGGATTTTCATCCTTCTTCCTTTCGATTTTAGGAGGGGCAATGTAATGATCCTCTCTTCCAGGAATTAGCAAACTAAACTGTATCCTAAGAATGCAATCACTTGAATGGAATTATCTATTTTGTATTGTATATGATTAAGTAATTTGAAAATATTGGATTGTAAATCAATTACTTAGCAAACACAAAACAAGTGCCTAATCCCTGGGCTATGAGTCAATATCTTGTATAAATCCATGCTAAGGTAATCAATAAAACAATTACAACAAAGATAGAATACCTTATATATTATCCTCTTCCTACAACTTTATCATCCATTCCTCAGACTAATGCTATGTTCCCTGGGGTTACTTGAAACAATTTAATCCTTCCTTCAAGGAACTTACAAGTAACTGCATAATCACCTTATGATTAGTGTGCTTAAATGCCTTATAGATAAACACACAAGAACTATAAAAAAAATGTAAAGAGACAATTCATATGTAGGAAAGAGATTGCAAAATATTTTATTGATGTCTTAAAGCTTCAAATACATATAGATAGACAAAATAGTACAAAGGTTCAGACACAATTTTACTCTGCCTTGTAATTCTATTAAATTTTCCATCTCTCCTACTTCAAAAATGGTTACAATTACATACTTATAGTCTTAAATCATCTTGGAATCCTTAAGACAAGGATGCAACAAGATTCAGATGATTTGGAGACCTAAGCCTAAAAACATAGAAAAATACAAAAGACAAGAAAACTCCGAGCGGTGGGAGGACAAAATTGAAGAATAAGATCTGATTTGCATGTTGTCCTTTTGTGGATGTTGGCACCTTTGTCTACATGTATTTAGGATAGTAGTTGAGTTGTAATAAGACTTAGTGACCGCCAATAAAGTTTAATTTAAACTAATATCTTCAAGATTACTAACCTTCCTATGCTCATAGATCAGGTGTCATGTGTCCTTCATTCTTCATCCATGAAATCTAAGCCAGCTATGACAGGATAATTTTTCTTGGGCTCATGACATCCCATGCAGTCACATCTTCCTCTTTAGGCCACTCAGAATTATGAATACTTTCCAACTGAGCCTTTTGCCTTTCCCACCTAACATCTTTTATGCTTTTAACATCTGTGATGAACTTATTGCAATTAGTTTCTTCCTTTATTGCCTCATCCAGAATTTTTTTGAACCTCTCCATATCTAATTCTTCCTAATTAGATACATAAATGTCTTTATTGGGAAGCACACTATCAAATTCTGATTCCCATAGCCCTAATGGCTTGATTTGATCATCCTCGGTTCTAATAGGGGGTACAAACCTATTATAACTTACCCCAAACATCATCAAATTTGTATCAATTTGATTATCTTTTTCTTTGAAGAAAGATAAGGTAGCCCCACTCTACTCTATCTCTGTACCAACCATGGTTACTAGTTATGGCAGATCTAACCTTAATGGTTGTATAGATGCTAGCCTGTCAAAAAGTGATGTCCTACCAGACCAAGTTGAATAGCAAGGATTCAAAATTGTCAAAAAATTAGCCACCTCTACTTGTAGGCATGGAAACTTGCCATAAGCCCCATACACCACATCAATCTTATCTTTGATGATGTCAATTCTATGCTTCAAAATTGAATTCAATGCCTCCAAAACAACATTATTATGCTCTATGAATCCTATCTCTATTCCAATAGATATCTCCCTTGTATCCTCTATTTTGATTTCAAAATCCATCACTTCTTTTGGCTCAATAGGGGTAGGTTATGTTATTTCTAGTAACTGTCTAGTTAACTCATCTATGAGTTTCTCTTGTTCTTTGATTTTTACCAATGCTAGCTCCCTATGTTTAACAATGTCACTAATGTCACTAGTGAGTTTCTACAATTTCTCTGATAGTTGGGTTGTTTTTGCCTCATTGAGCTGAGCAAAGTGAGTCATCACTTGGGATATTTCCAAATCCTCTATATTTTCTAGTGTCCATATGATCTTATTCCCCTCCATCTTCTCTTGAATATTTAAAATAGATGGCTTTTGATCTTTAGGAGCTAATCTCTACATTGCAAGTGCCTGGGACCTAGGGTTATATCCAAACCCTCTGATCATATCCCCAACCTGAGTCTCAAATGAAATTTTTACATTAGGTTGCCTTCTTGTTTGGTCTATTATAAATGCTGAGGACAAATCCCAGCCTTCTAGAAATAATATCCCACTGGCCTTGACCAGTTGTCTTGATTATTCTGGTGTAATTTCCTTAGATTTGGGATCATAATCCTTCAATTTTTGTAAGGCTTCCTGAGTGACTGGATCACCACCTGCCAATTGCAACTATTTTCCAATTTTTTGTTTCTTATTCCATATGAGGAAATCCTTGAATTCTCTTGTATTAATTAAGTTGTCATCCTTGAGGAACTCCTCTTGATGCATCAACCTCTCATCTATCCATGACCTAAGAGGTAATTCTTCCTCTTCTTCTATATCCTTTTGTAGTTTCTTCCCTGTCCTGATCTATTTTCTCAATAAATGATCATAGGGCCTATTTCTAGTTATCAGAGCTCCAACTCTATATGTCTTCTTTTTTCTAGAAGGTTCCCCTATTTCTATTTTTTGTCTCTGTTGTGGGGGCTTGTATTTCACTTCCTTCTCTAAGAATTTTATTAGGTCAATGATATCCTCCCCCTCAACTACCTGCTCCAATGCAACTACTTGATAATTTGGATAGGTAGTAGGTGAAGGATATCCCTTATCACTATCATTGTCATATTCTGACTCTGAGCGCTCCCTATGGCCTTTCTCTGGGACCACTAGTGATTCTTCTAACTGATTATAGAGGAGAGTATGAGATTCAATCATAGCATCTAGCCTTTTCAAATAAGGCATATCAGGGTAGAAACCTCCAAACTTCATTCCTTTTTTTTTCACCTACCTCTGTAGGTCCATAATTTCATTGAACCTAATTTCTCTTTTATCCACCTTCTCATCTTCCAAGATATTTCTTATTAAATCTTCCTCCATACACTCTTCATGTTCTTTTGTGTAGGGGATGGTTGGTGTTAGCAATTTCTTTGCACTAAGGATGAAACCCTCTGTATCAACACATCTTTGCAAGGCCACATTCATTCCATAATGATTCATCTAGGCATTTACTAGGTCCAAAGCTCCTTTTCCAATAGTGAAATTGTAAATCCTAAACTACCTAGTGGTAAATGTACCCTTCCTATGTGATGCTAGGTGCTCCTTGTATGTCAAAATGAGCTACCTGATGAAATCCATTTCACCTATCCTTTGTGGTACATGGTATGGTAAGATGTGTGGAAGGTGGGAGAAACCATAGACCCTCATTATTGTGAAATTATTCTCATAATAGAAATCCCCCCAATTATGGTCTTCTGGCCATTTATCAAGATATTGGCATGGCCTCAATAATTGCATTACCTTAATAGGAAACCTAGGTTTATCAACACCTAGGCACTTAAGAAGTGGATAGATAATCCAATTTTCAATAGCACAAAACTCTTTCTCTCTAGATGTATAATTCCATACTCTAAGCCAAAACTGAACAAGGTTAGGTTGGTTATGATCAAACCTTTGTCGCTATAGAAACTAACAATTCATAATTGGGAAATTGTATTACATGATCAAATGCATGAGGATTGAATAATTTATAAATCTTGGATGATCCTTCTTACTCTGTATGTCTAAAAACCCTTGATGCATCTGGTCTATGATATACTAGATGTAATCATAATTAGAAGTGGTATGGAGGCTCTGCATATCCAATACCATCATCAGAATATCTGAGGTGATCCTCTCTGCCCTAGCATCCTTTCCAAGCACTCTACATAGTGCATATGATATGTATTTGATGTAGAAATTAAAGTCTTTGTAGAAATGTGGGGTTGCTCTTGGCATGGGGGCTATATAGGTTTTCATTTTCTTAGGGACGTGATTATCCATGATCAACTTAGCAGCAATGCCAGATTCTCTAGTGTATCTATTCTCTAGGCTCTTCCAATTTATTTTAGTAGCCATGGGGTAGTATACATTGAAGGCTTTCATGAAGATATTCTGGTCCAAAGTGAGTAAGGGCTTTCCATCATCCCTCTTAATGGTTTTGGTCAGGGTATCATACCTATTGGCCAATTCTAAAATGAAATAGACATCAACAAGAAAGTCAGGAACAATCAACCAGGTAATCCACAGGTCCAAGGGTTTGAGATAGGCATGGGTTCATCACTATTATTAAAGAAGTAATTAAACAGTGAATATCCTAATGAACCTAGTGTTTTTGCATCTCTAATGTAAGCCATATCATCAATTAAGATCTTAGCACTAATGTTTCAATTTTCACTGGAGCCTGGAAGCAAAGTGAGAAACTCATTTGAATAGTTTCTTTTTCCTTTTGATTCATTATCAATATCTTCACTTCTCCCACTGGTGGATGCCATACTTTGTTCTTGGCTCATCTTCCCTTTCTATTCTGTTCCCAACCCTTATCAATGATATTGAAAAAAACTAATAAAAACCCTCACCACCAACTGTGAATTCTTCTGAAATATGTAACTCTAAACTCTTAGAACACTGTCAAATACAATCTTTACTAAATTCTGAATCAAGAAATCACCTTTCCAAATCACTTACTGCTAGAGATTCAACTTTTCTCAGAAAACACTAAAATTTCTATGAACTCTTCGCTCTGAGAAATCAAAAGCTTGGTAAAAAATAAATGATAATGGAAAAGTATACTTATAAATGATAATTCAATGCAAATGTCTCTTCAAAATGGTAAACTTGCATTTATTCATTTCTGCCATTAGTTTCACACACTGTGACATCAATTTATGGTTCTAGCTTTGGCATTCAAACTGTCAGGCAATCAATTTTTTATGAGTACATTTGTATATAAAAACTTATAAAATTCAAAAAGAGATTGAAATCTGATCTGATTATAGCTACTTTCCCATCTGTCAAAAAATCTCTATACTCTGATTAGTCAGCAAGTATCCATGATGGCGCCACAAAAAAGTCTTTATTAAACTCTTTTTAACTTCTTGTGACTCAGCGACTGAGTGATCTCCTTGTCGCTTGATGTTTTTGATAACTATAGTCTATTCAATAGACTTAGCGACTACTGCAGGATCAATCATTAGACCAACGGTTGTCGTGATGTCACTTAATCTTATAACTTAACCCTTCATCTTATGGAGACATCGCGACAAAGAATTTTTTAACTGTTCTTCACCTTATGTCACATCTAGAGACTCAGCGACTGTGGAATCTCTATGTGACTAGATAATTTCCTTAACTCATGTTTCATCAAGAGACCTCATGAATAAACACTTTAGTCTCTTAATTGTGTGATTATTTCAACTTTAAAATCTGCATCTGGAGACAACGTGACCACCATTGATCTCACTTTCACCAGCATCTAACGGTTGTCACTAAGTCTCATATATTCATCACAAAACCTAATATTTTATGAGACTTAGCAACAATTGGATGCGTGTCTTATTTTTTCCTCTTGTCTCTTAATCTTCATATACCTTTTGACTTTTCAATCTTATCAAGCGATCACGCGACTACCGTTAGATCATATCTTCATCGGATGGTTGTCTCTTGATCTCTTGATTTTGACTTAACTCATCTTTCTTCACATGACTGCACGACAACACTATTATCTAATCTAACATCTAACCCTTGGTTTATCTAGAGACTTAGTGACCATTGAATCTCCATGTCGCATGATAATTTTTAAACCACAATTATAATCAGGAGACTTTCCGACTGCTATTAGATTAAATCTTTGATCAATGGTTGTCACGTAATCTCCAATTATTTCATTTAACTCACATTTTATCACGAGACCTGGCAAAAACACTGAACCTTTAACTCATGAACTTAAATCATAGCCATGGGTTTCGTCAGGAGATAACGCGTCTGAGCAATCTCAAAGTCACCAAATAAAATAACTAACTATAATTTGATCAGGAGACATTGCAACTATTGTTAGATCTTATTATAAAATAAATGGTCTATTCTAGGTCTCATAACCCTTTCAAAATATTCTATTTCATTAGGAGACTACGTGACTAATGCTTTTCGCTAACTCTCCAGATCATAAGGAATATTCATTTTTTCTTATGGGACTTGGCGACTAAGAAATAAGCACATGCAAATAAGATTAAACTTAAATCATGAAAAAGGTAATGTAGAAATAGAACCAACTTGAGCATTTTAGGGTTTTTCTTCAATTTCAAAAAAAAATTACTCAAGGGCTTAAGGTTTTGACATTTTCAACTAGGTTTTGAGAAAAAACAACACTTTCAGAGGAAAATAAGAAATTTTGCACATGATTTTTTGACCCTCTAAGAATAGGAAAGATAGGCATCTTCAAAATTTTATAGGGAAAACTCCAAAATAGGAAATACAATCAATATGAGTCACACTAACAAATTGGTGACTCTATTGGGGAATTAAAATTTATATTCAGAATATCTCTGGTGTTTAGAAGATAAATTAAGTTACAGTTGATTTTTTGTCAGTTTAGGTCATTCTAGTAGTATTCATATTTCCCAAGATTGTATTGGGTGGTGACTCTAAAAGAAAATCTCTGTAATCAGTGCAAAATTAAAATATTTATATAAAAATGAATAATAGGTCAAGAGTGAGAGATAATCCAGAAGTTGAGCTGGATAGTGGGATCCCAACTACTTCAAAAACTAAGATGTCTTGGAGATAGAAGAAGAAAAAAGAAAACATTAATGATTCTTCTCCAAGAGATGAAGAAAACAACACTATAAGGAAGGATACCAATCAGTCTAGTCATGAGGTGAGCGCCTCAGAGTATGAAAAATCCCGAGACCTTGGACTAGAAACCTATGCAATCACTACTACTTCTAGTGAGAGAGAAGGAACTGAAACAATTAGCTCAGAATCTAAAGTTCCTTCTGATTAGCTTTATGAGGAAGAAAGAATCCTCATAAAACAACTATCCCTTATTCAACAGATGAAAAGGGAAAAATATCATAAAAATAAAAAACATGAGTAGAAGGATGTTGACAAGTTAAGAAGAAGATCTTTGAGACATCAAGGTGCAAGAAATGTTGAGAAGTCTCAGAGAGACCAAGAGACTCCAAAAACCCACAAAGGTTCTGGTCCTCAAAACTTCAGAGATAAAGGGAAAAATAAGATTACAGAAAATTAAGTTGAGGAACCAAAAACTCACAAAAACCTGACTGAGCAAATGTCTAAACTAGACTTTGATCTTGAAAAGATTAAAAAAGAGAGAGAAACTATGGCCAAGATGTTTGAGAAAGTTGAAGTTGATGCTCCTACTATAGAGATGAAGAGGAAAATTAATTTCTTACAAGCTAGTACAATTTCTTATGTTGATGTAGATAATGCTACAACATAAAGAAACAAGGATTCTTCTTTCAAAGACCATAGAAAATTATTTTCTCCTAAAGATACTAACAAATTCCAAAGCAGATTTCTTCTTGCAAAAAGGTACAAGAAATTTTCTTTTTTTGGGATTCCAGGTTACCCTAATGCAATACCAGAAGATATGAGAGAAAAACTTCCAAAATTTCCAAGAAATAATATTGTAACTTGTGAAGAACATTTAAGAATTTTTTTTGATGTTATAGATGATCTAAATATCAGTCATGAGGATGTCCTTATGAAATTATTTGTACAATACTTAGTAGAATATGCTAGGGAATGGTTTAGGAGTCTTTCTCATGGTTTTGTAGGAAAAATGGATGAATTGATTGATCTATTCAAGGATCAATATGGTGATAAGACTAATGAAGGTTTTTTTCTCAATGAATTCAACAATATCAAGAACTCAAATGAAGAAGTAACTGAGTTCAATAAAAGATTCCAATGAGCCATGCACAAGTTGTTTCAAAAAATGAAGTTGGATCAAAAGATATTTTTGGCTACCTATCTCAATGCTTTTGATTCAAAAATGGGTTATGCACTTGGATATAAGAATCCAAGAACCCTAACAGAAGCTTAAAAAACAACTGTAAATATAGAGACAAAAAGGAGGATATCAGTAAAATTGCATAAAAGAGATGATCCACACTTTAGTAGGAGTAATCAAAAGGAACCTGATTATAGAGAGTACAAAGCTCCAAAAAATAATAGACCATCCTATAATAATAACTATAACCAAAAAAATAGGATGCAAAATTATCCTTATGGTACCCAATTCAAAGATGGAAAGCCTATTTCTCCACCAAGGAAAGACAAACCTAAGAATAGGACTCCTGATCCCCTACATAAAAATACTATTCACATGTGTAATGATGACTTTTGGTGTGAAGCCTGTGAGGCACCACATAATCCTGATTTTTTCATTGTTTCTTTAGATTTAAAAGTAAATGAAGAGCAAGAACAGGATGAAAATGACTTATGTGATTATAGTATGACTAATTCTTATTCATGTCATGATGTGGACTATGATGATGAGATTGAAAATCATGACATATATGGCTCACAAGGTAGACTGGAAGTTCATCAGCAACAAATCTTATCAGATAGTGAGGAAGAAAGGGTTGATCACATAAGAAGTTGTGCCCAAGATGGTCAGGAACCTGTAGTAGTAAAAAAATCCTCTAATGAAGAAAAGGCTAGGATTACTATTGACTTAGTGAGTAAAGCAAGAAACAACTACCATTTAAGAAATAGAGTTGTGGGTGGTGTTGGTAGTCATCCATTAGGCATCTTCATTAAAGAAAATAAAACAGATGCCAAATATGTACCAAAAGAAAATGGACCTGGGGAAAATGTAAACAAACCTAAGGTCAAAATAGTAAACAAAGCTAATGAACCAAAAGATATACTTGTAGAAAATGCTAAAGTGCTATAAGTAGGTTCTTCTTCCCCCAAAGTTGAAAATAAGAAATCTAAGATGGAGGAGCCTATTGTGAATATTCAGATAGAGGAAAACAATATTACTATAGAAAAACCTAAAACCTCTGATGTAAAGTATACTCTAGTGGATATGGTCTAGTGTTTATCTCAGATGACTATGAAGGTCCCAGTCCTAGAGATGATGAGAATAAAAGAACACAAAGAAAAAGTCCTTTCAGTGTTGGATAATGTATCACCAATAAAACCTCATAAACCAGAACGTATTGAAAAGAAACTCAACAAAAAGGGAAAGGAGCCTAAGGGAATGATTTCTGAGATCCCCTAGATTTACCTTAATACAAATACTTTTACAGGGGTTGTTGACCCCTTTTTCTTGACATTGGTAATAAATGGAAAGATGCTCAAAAATTGCATGATAGACTCAAGAGCATCTAATATAGTCATGCCTACAAAAATCATGAGATCCATGGGATTGCAAGTAGATACTTCTCAATGGAGGTGTCAAGAAATGGACTCAAGATAAATCCCTATTGTTGGAACCATTGAAGCCTTACCTTACAAATTAGCCATATGCCCAAATACAGTGTTAACTATGAGTGTATTTGTGGTGGATATCCCACCACATTATGGCATGTTGGTTTCCAGAAAATGGAGTGCTTCAATGGGGGGTAGTATTTAGTGTGACTTATCCTATGCCACTTTCAATATAGCTGGGAATAATGTAAAGGTGTCTAGAGAGGGAAGAACACCTCATATGATAGAATTGCATGAGGATAATGATATTAATTACTGCATTGATATTGATATGGAAATTTTCAAAATAAAAAGGAGTGCTCACCAATATAAAGATGTTGGTCCTTTGGTGAAAGAGTTGAGTACATAGAGTGATGGTTTATGGAAAATGTATTTTGATGGAGCCTGTTCAAAAGAAGGATCAGGAGTTGGAGTTCTACTTATATCTCCGTCAGGTACCACATTCAAATATTCTTTTATGTTAACTTTTCAATGTACAAACAATACAATAGAATATGAAGCTTTGTTTCTAGGCCTAGATATTGCTACTGAACATAGTATAAAGTGTTTAAAAGTTTATGGTGACTCAGAGTTAGTAGTAGGCCAAGTAAAGTCCAAATATGTTGTGAAGAATGATAGACTAAAAATGTATGGAAATGCTATTTGGGACCAAATAGAATTTTTTGATGCCTTCAATATAAATTGGATAGAAAGGTCTAGAAACATTATGGAAGATTTCTTAGCTAATGTTGCTTTGAAAACTGATGACTTGACCTTAAATGGGGTATCAATTATTGAGGTTAAAAGAAGACCAGTTGTCCCTGACAATATTTACAACTGGAAAGTATTTGAGGATGACCAAGATATCTTTAGATTTCTTCAATGCCTTGATCATTATGAAGACTAGCACATAGATTGCAATAATTTTCTTGAGGTCATTAATGGTAAGGATTGTATACTAGGGGATGAGGTTGTCCAACTTAGTTCTAACCATATTCCTAAGGGATTGGTAGAACTAGATGCATTGTTTACTAATTAGAGTGAACACACATCAGGAATACACAATGCCAAAATTGAGGATCTAGAGGAGATAAATTTGGGATGACAGAACACTCCTCAAATAGTTTATATTGGAAAAGGAATGGATTCTCATGTCATAACCAACCTGATAAAATTACTGAGAAAACATAAGCATGTTTTTGCATGGTCATATGAAGATTTAAAAGCTTATAGAGAAGACCTTTTCCAGCATGAAATCCCACTCAAAATATATGTAAAGCCATTTAGACAAAAAATAGAGAACCAGTAATCCATTGTTGGCTCCCAAAATGCAACAGGAGTTGATGAAATTAAAGGATACTAGAATTATTCAGCCTATCATACATTCAACCTGGGTTTTAAATCTAGTACCAGTGAGAAAAAAGAATGGTGATATAATATTGTGTGTTGATTTTAGAAATCTGAACATTGCATCCTTGAAAGAATTATTCTCTACCAAACATGGAAGAAATGTTGCATAAGGTTACTAGTTGTGAGTTTTTATCAATAATGGATGGATTTTTAGGCTACAACCAGGTACTTGTAAAAGAGTCAGAACAATTTAACACTGCATTTACTACTCCATGGGGAACTTATGTATATGTCAGAATGTCATTTGGATTAATAAATGTAGGAGAAACTTTCTAGAGAGCTATGGATGTAGCATTTAAATAATTTATTGATTTATTCATGGTTATCTACAAAGATGATTTGACTACATTTTCTAAGAAAGAAGGGGATCACTGTGAACATCTAGAAAAAAAATTCAACAAAGCTTTAGAATATGGTGTTTCACTAAATCCTACAAAATGTCAATTTGCAGTCATAGAAGGGAAGTTATTGGGACATATAGTGCCCAAAGATGGAGTAAGGATAGAACTTGAGAGAATAAAAGCTATTCAAAAGGTCACTGCTCCTAAAAATATAAAAGGTGTGCAATCTTTCCTAGGAAAGATCAATTTTGTCCAAAGATTCATTATTAATTTTGCTAAAATTTTCAAGCCAATTATCAAGTTACTAAAGAAAGATGCAAAGTTCCAGTGGAATGAAGAACTTCAGTTAGCATTTGAAAAAATTAAGAAAGTAGTACAGGAGGCCCCTATTTTAAAATATCCTGATTACAGTAATCCCTTTTCTTTTTTCTCATTTGCATCTTTTCATACTATTGATGTTGTTTTACTTTAGAAAGATTAGGAGGGATTTGAACATCCAATTACATTCTTTAGAAAATCTCTCCAAGTTGCTGAATTAAACAATGAAATGATGGAGAAGAAGGCATATGCATTGGTAAAAGTTGTTAAACTATTCAAACCCTACTTGGTTTGTGCCAATTTTTTTGCATATGTTCCTCATTCAGCAATAAAAGACATTCTTACCCAATTAGAAGTGGTAGGTAAGAGGTATAAATAGATTAATAGAATTCAAGAATTCAACTTAGAAATCCATATTACTAAATTGGTTAGAGGACAAGGTCTAGAAAAACTCATGACAGAAGAAAATCTAGACTTGGTACAAGTGAATAATATAGTGATACAGGATTCAATAGTCACAAGTATTGAAAGATAGTCATTCTATGTTGATATCATGTATTACCCTAAAAATGCCAAGTGTCTAGAAGCCATGATAGATAATCAAAAGAGGAGTCTCAAACTAGAAGCTCAGAAGTACACCTTAGTTCAAGGAGATATGTATTGGAAGGACAAAAATGGTGTACTACTGTTATGTTTAGATAAAAGCCAAGTTGAGAATGTACTAATGGAAATGCATGATACAGTATGTGGTGGGAATTTTTCTGCTAAGACCACCTCACATAAGATTTTGAGGGCTAGATATTACTGGCCTAGTGTATTTAAAGATACTCGTGCATTTGTAAGAAAATGTGAGCCTTGCCAGAGGTTCTCAAATAAGTTAAAGTTCTCAAGTGCCTAGTTGTTGAACTCTATGAGTGCTGAAGCACCTTTTACAATGTGGGGTATTGATTTTATTGGAGAATTTCAGAGAAATCTAGTGGAGGACACAATTGGATACTTGTTTCTGCTAACTATTTTACAAAGTGGATTGAATCTATTGTCATTAAAAAGAAACAAGGAAAGTTGTTACTTATTTTTTACTAGAAAACATTTTAACCAGATTTGGTGTCCCTGCCAAGATAATAATGGATAATGCTATGTGCTTTAGATCTGATAAAATCAAGGATTTATAAAATGAATATGGGATTATAATGCCTTATTCATCCCCATATCATCCTCAGGAAAAAGGCCAGGCAGAATAGAGCAATAAAAGCATTTTGGAGATTTTTAAGAAGACCTTGGAAAAGAACAAAAGAGCTTGGCACACAAAGTTGAAACTAGCTCTATGGGTTGATAGGATAATAGTCAAGAAAGCCACTAGTAAGTCACCATTTGAACTTATATATGGTTTACAATCTAGGATTCCTATGAATAATTTATTACCTATATACAAGTTTATTCAAGAAGAAGAGCTAGAAATCTCTGACCCAATGAAAGACAGAATAATGCAACTTGATGAACTTGATGAAATTAGAAGAGGGGGTCTGAAAGAGAACATAAAGCTACAACAAAAAATGAAATATCTTTTTGATAAGAGAGCAGGTTGTAGAAATGTTATACCTGGTGACCTTGTACTCCAATGGAATTTAAGAGAAGAGGATAAAGAAAATCATACAAAATTTGAATCCTTATGGCTTGGTTCTTTTATTATTTCTCACAGCTTTGGTAAAGATTCCTATATCTTAAAGAAAATGAATGAAGAATAATATGAATTTCCAATGCATGGGCAGTTTTTGAAGCCATTCTTCAGTTGAAAATTACAATTTTATGCACAAGTAAATTTATGTAGTATATATAAATAAGTGTGTTCCTTTCAGTTGTGTGTTTCCTTTCTACAATAGGGTAGACAACATCTTTTGAGTGGTCTACAACCAAAGATTCTATGGTTCTTGATATTAACATGTGGTTAAACATCCTTAGATAGAGCCACTATTGGTTGTATTTCCATTTTTGTAGTCTGTCGAGTAAAGTTTTTGAAATCCCCAGTCATTTCCATGCTTAAGAGTTGAAAATCCTATCTAAAATTATTTAAATACCTCTGCAAATAATGATGTTCAAAGCCAAATCAAGGAAAAAATTCCAAAACCCTAAATCCTAGGTCTGCCTTTGTTTCAAAATGGGTAAAACCCTAAATATGGAAGTCATAGTTCTATTTTGAAGTTACTTTATCATAACTTAAGTTCTGAGAATATATCATGTACTTTAAAGTTAGTCGCTTAGTCTCATAAATCTTAGAGAATATTCCACTCTATTTAGAGACTTAGTTAAAATGCCTTGTCACATTATCTCCCAAAGAAATGAATATGCTTTAGATGATAGGGAGACTTAGCGCGGACTTCCCATCTTAAGTTAGATCCAACGGTGGTTAGGATGTCTCGTGATAAACTCTGTAGCTAGAAAATCATTTAGCGACATTGAGTTTCTTAGTCGCGAAGTCTCCTAAGAAAACCAAAGTTAAATGTCAGTTTTAATATTAGTGTTGTTGTTGGGTCATGGAAGAAAGCAAGAGTTAAGTTAAAAGTCATGAGACTTGGAGACAACCATCAGAGGAAAGAAGATCCAATGGTTGGTTCTAAATCACTAGGAAAGTTTGAAAAGTCAAAAAAGATTCAGCAATTAGGAGACAAAAGGGATAACACTGAGACACATGTTCAAATTTTATTTGGTCACGTAGTCTCTAAGAAAATTTTGTAATAAAGAATACATCTGGCGACTTGGAGATAATGGTCACGTAGTCTCATGGAAAATTAGGGTTTGCTTTGAAAAGCTGGAGACTCAGTGTAGACCATCATATGTAAATAAAAGAATATCAATGGTAGTCGGGTTATCTCCAGATGAAAATGATAAGTGAAATTTTATTCAATGATTAATAGATAAAGCTTTTTTCATGTTATCTCCAAATAAATTATCAATTGAAAGGTTTACTCGGTGACAAGGAGATTACACAGTCGCAAAGTGTCTGAAAGGAAGCCAAGGTTAAAGATGAGTTATTAGAAGCTTTAGTCACGTTGTCTCCAAAAGGATATGAGTTAAATGATTTCATTTGGTGACAAGGAGATAACTGTTGATCAGGAAGTTGATCATGGGGAAGTCGCTAAGTCTTAGTAAGAAACCACAGTTAAAGATAACTCTTAGCGACAATGAGATTATAGAGTCATGAGGTCGCTAGGAAGAAAACCAGAGTTTGAACAAAGAATTTTCCTCGGCGCCAGGATGTACAGTTGCCAACCAATAGAAATGAATATATTTATGACAAGTGTTTCAAAAAGTAGCTGAGCTATATGCAAGATAAACAATCATATCAAATCTGGATCTTTTTTTATTATAGTAAGGTTTTTTTATGAAAAGCACTCATTCAAATTTGATTTCCTGTCACTTTCAGAGGCTACGAATACAACAATAATTGATTTCACAGCATGAAGAATTGAAGATAGAAGTGATTGAATCATAATTATATGATTTATGCATTGATGGTTCAGAAATAAATAAGGGTTACCATTAATCATTTCTTCATACCAAGAGTTTATTGTTTTCAGAGAAAAAATTTGCTAAGTAATCAGTGTATGCAAAAAATAGAGTTTCTCAGATTTAAAAAGTGAAACAAGCCAATTTTCAGCCTAGAATTTAAGGAATTTGAATGGTTATCAGTGCTACAGAAGAATTTGAGTGACTCACATTGGAAGTGAGTGATCTAGAGATAGATCTATTTTAGTATTGGTGAGATAAAGTGTGAATAGAATAGTTGAGAAAATGAGTCAAGCAATGAGCGTAGCTTCTACCAGCGGGAAAATTTGTGATGCAAAAGATGACATGAAAGGAAAGAGGAATTACTCAGAGGAATTCATCACTCTATTGCCTAGATGTAGTCAAAATAGAAAGGTAAATGTTGACAATCTCGTAGATGATTTGCAATACATTAGGGATGCTAAAACTCCAAGTTCTTCTGGTTATTCCCTTTTCAATTTTTTTTTCAAAATAAGTGATAAAGTTGTGCCAATTTCAAATCCATGGAACTATGGAATAGCCAAATTAGTAGTCCCTAATATCTTTGTAGATGCTGATTTAATTTTAGAAATGGCTAGTAGGCATGATACCCTAACAAAGACCATAAAAGGGATGATGGGAAAGCCCTAGTAATCCTAGATAGGAATCCGTTCATGAAGGAATTCAATGTATACCATCCAATGACCATAGAATTAAATTTAAAAGATTTAGAGGCCAGGTATACAAGAGAGTCTGGCATTGCATCAAAGTTGATCCAAGATTATCATGTGCCTAGAAGAATGAAGAATTATATAGCACCTATCCCAGGAACTGCTCCCTACTATTATAAAGACCTCAACTTCTACATGTAGTACATTTCATATGCATTATGCAAATTTTTGGGAAACGATGGAGGGCCTAAGAAAATAAGTTCAGACATCCTTATGATTGTCCTAGATATGCAGCGCCCTCATACAAGCACAAGTTTTGATTATATTCAGTATATAATTGATAAAATGCATCAAGGGTTTATTGATATCCAAAATAATAAAAAAGACCCAAAATTCAATCATTATTCCATATTAATGCATTTGATCATGTATTAAAATTTTCCTCTCATGAATTTCCAGTATTTGAGTCCTCAGAGGTTTCATCATAATCAGGCCAACCCCATACAGTTTTAGTTAAGAGTGTGGAACTACACCTCAAGGGAACAAGAATTCTGTACTTTTCAAAATTGGATAGTATATCCAATCCTCAAGTGTCTAGGTGTAGATAAGGCTATTCTACCAATAAAGGTACTGCAATTACTAAGGCCATGCCAATATGTTGATAAATGGCTAGGATACCACAACTGTGGGGATTTTTATTATGAGAAGAATTACACATTGATAAGGGTATATGGTTGTACCCATCCACCCCATGTTCTACCATTCCATGTGCCACCCAGGATTACAACGATGGAATTTATTAGAAAATTTATTTTGATAGATAAGGAGCACTTGGATCCTCATGGGAAGGGAACATTCACCCCAAGATAGTTCAGAATTTACAATTTTATAATTGGTAAAAGGGAAGTAGATTCGGTGAATAATTGGATGAGCCATTATAGAATGAATGTAGCCATGTATAGATAAATTGACATAGAGGGTTTTATAATGAATGCAAAGAAGCTCCTAACACCCACCATTCCTTATACAAAAGAGCATGAGGAATGTATGGAGGAAGACCTCATTAGGAATATACTAGAGGATGAGGAGGTCAATCAAAGGGCTGACAAGTTTACTGAATTGATGGACTTGGAGAGATAGGTGAAGAGGAAAGGAATATCTTTTGGGGGTTTCTTCCAAGATTTTCCATATTGAAAAGAATTGATGCTATGATTAAGTCTTATAATCTGTTCTGTAATCAACTTGAAGATGTGCTTGTAGTGAAGGTAAAGGGCCATAAAGGGTATTCATCATTAGAGTATGATGAGGACAGTGATGAGGAATATTTAGTTCCTAGTTCCCCTATAATGGATCAGCCATTTGTTGAAGAATAGGCAGCTGAGGGAGAGAATATAATTGAACTCACAACGGTACTTGTGGCTGATGTCACTAATGAGCCCCCATTGAAGAATCAAAGAATAGAATCAAGGGAGCCATATCAAAAAAAGGAAATGAAAAAAGATAGAATTGGTGCTCTCATCACTAGTGATAGAGCATATGATCATCAGCTTAGGAAGAAAATAAGATAAGGAAAAAAGCTTCAAAAGGATGATGAAGAAGAAATTTAATTACCTCTTCTAACATGCACTGATGAAATATTTATGCACCAAGATAAATTCCCAAGTGATGAAAGTTTTATCAAGACCAAAGAGTTTAAAGAATTTCTTATTTGGAATAAGAAGAAGCAAGTGGGTGCATAGTTGCAGTTGGCAGGTGGAGATCCAGTAATAGCTGAGGTTTTGCAAATATTGTAGGATTATGATCCTGATTCAGAACAGATCACACTAGAAGAGCATAGGAAACTGGTAAAGTCTAGTGGAATTTTATTGGTGGAAGGATGGGATTTAGCCTCAGGCTTCATAATAGACCAAATAAGGAGGGAACCTAATGTCAAGCTATCATCAAAAATATAGGTTGGAGAGATTATAAGAGGATTTGAATATAATCCAAAGTCCCAAGCCCTGGCAATGTGGAGGTTAGCTCCAAAGGATCAAAAGCCATCTTTGTTAAATATACAAGAGAAAATGGAAGGGAACAAGATCATCTGGTCTATCTAAAACACAAGAGACTTGGATATTTCCCAAGTTCTCACCCATTTTGCACAGTTGAATGAGGCTAAGGCTATCCAAATGTCTTAGAGATTTAATAAATTGGCTGGTGAAACCAGTAGTATAGATAAGGATAGGGAATTGGGCCTAATAAAGATTAAGGCAAGGGAGAAGCTAATAGCATAATTGACACAAAAATTTCTAGATATGCCCGAGGTTTCCCCTACAAAGAAAAAAGAAGGAAAAGATGTAGAAATTCAAACAGAGGAAATATAGCATTCTGCAACAGAAATAGGGTAGGGGAATAGTGAGTACAATAATGTTATTTTAGGTGCATTGATTGAAATTTTGCAGCATAGGATCAATGTAATAAAGGATAAAATAGATGTAGTATATGGATCCTATGGCAAGTTTCCAGGCCTACAAGTGGAGGTTAATAAATTTTTTTCAATTTTGAACCCATATTATGCTACATGGTCAAGGAGAACATGATTTTTTGAGAGGTTGGCATCTTTGCAACCATATAGATCAGATCTGCCAGAGGTAGTAACCCTGGTTGGGGTTGAGATAGAACATATAGGGGCAACCTTGTCCTTTTTCAAAGGCAAGGCTAATCAGATTGAGGCAAGATTAAACATGTTTGGGCCTAATTACAATAGGTTTGTGCCTCCAATCATATCATAAGATAGTCAAATCAAGCCACTAGGGGTATGGAGATTATAATTTGACACTGTGATACCTAATAAAGAGGTATATGTTTCTGATAAAGGAGAATTAGATATGCAATGATACAATGAGATTTTTGATGAAGAATTTAAAGTAGACATAGATTTCAACAAATTCATTACAGATGTCAAGAGCATTACAGATGTCAGATGGGAGAGGTAGAAGACCCAATTGGAAAACATACAAAGCTTTGAATGGTCAAAGGAAAAATATGTCATAGCATGGGATGTTTCAACAAAGCCCAATAAGAAAAATCCTATCACTATTGACCTTGACATTATGGATGAAGAATAAGAGGACACATGGAAACTACTCTTTGAGCATAGGGAGGTTAGCTATCATGAAGAATACTGTAAATTAGCCTGTAATGGAGGTAACTAGATCTCACTAAAAATATCAGAAGCTATCCTAAACACATATAGACAAATGTTCCAAAGATCACAAGAAGACAAAGAACAAATCCAATTTTATTCTTCACTTTTGTCCATCCACTGCTTGGTTCTTTCCTGTCTTTTGTCTTTTCTATATTTTAGGGTTAGGTCTTAAAACCATCTGAAGCTTGTTGCATCCTTACTTCTGAAGGATTCCAAGATGGTTTTGGCCTATAAATAGAGCTCATTGTAACATTTTGAAAGATGATGGAATAGAATTACAAGGTAGACTACTACAATTTTGTCTAAGTCTCTATACTTTTTGTCTATTTGAATGTATTTTGAAGTAGTTAGACATTAATAAAATACATTGCAATCTCTATTTTATATCTTGTGTTGTCTCTTTTATTTCTATTCAAGCTTTCATGTGTTTATTTGTAAGGCACTTAAATACATCAATTGAAAGGTAGGTGTGCAGTCATTTGTGAGGTCCTTCAAGGAAGGAGTAATTCTTTCAAGTGATTCTAGGATGTTGAATATTGATGTTTAAGATCTGATAAACAAAGATATAGGAGTGAGTGGATAGTTTGTTATGCATTCTATCTAGGTTGCAATTATTTTCATTAGTCACCTAATTGTGGATTTGCATTCAAGATTGACTTTGTAGCCCATACGATTAGGCACCGATTTATAGTTTTGCAAGTAATTGTTCAATCATCCAACATTTAAGAAAAATCAATCAATTACATTACATTTATAAGAAATCATACATTCATAAGAAATTGTACTCACAGAGTATACAATTCAAGTCTATTGATTCCTTCAAGAGAGAATCAAATAGGTTGACCCTCCTAAGTTCAAAAGAACTATAAAAGGAAGAAGGATGAGAATCCTTATTGCATTACTATTTGTTGTTGTCAAAATACTAGTTTGGATTATTAATCTCTGTATAAGATTATTCATGGTCATTTTGATATTTATCTACTTATTGATACAGTAATAGGCATTCAGTATACTAGTAAGAATACATAATCCACTATAATAGATACTGTCTGTTAGTAATAATTCAAAGGTAATACCTACCTGAGTCAGTGGATCTCAAAAAGAAGGACAATAATATCCAATCCTCATCAATTAGGATTTTCTTGCATATAGAATATTGGAAATATACAAGAGAAAGCATTCACACTAGTTTTAAAAGATACTTGCAAGAAAAATCTCTAACAAGGGGCTACACAATGTTCTTTTAAATTTGTTTTATTAAAGCCCAAACATAAGACACATGAACTATTGGGCAAGCAATAAGATGAAGTCAGTGTATGATGGAAACAAAGGGGGTTATGTGGATTCCTCATGCGAGAGGCTATGTATGAAGTGGGTTAAGAGCTGTACAAGGGAATGTTTAAATTAGTTTTAAATAAACTTCCAATCCAGATGTTTCATTAGAGAAAGGAGGTTTTAAAGGGTTTTCAACGAAAAACATATATCCAATGTGCATGGGGTTTGGGGTTTTTGTATATTTAAATATGAAAAGGAATGTAATGCTATGTGAATTAAGAGTCAGGAGCTCTTGGCAACTGCGCCTAGTGGTGGGTGTGAATGCTACGCTTAGCAAAGGAGGTGTATAAAACATGTTTTTTGAGCACGCACACAGATGAGAGCTTTAAAATTTTCAAAACAATAATCCCACATTGGTGGGGTGGATAAATTATGAAGTGTTTAAATTAAAGAATTCATATTTCATACTTTAAAATTAAGAGAGGAGGCTCTTGATGCCCATGCACAGGAGGTGCCTCGGTATGTGTGTCAGGTAGTTGAAAACTTCAGTAATAAACATGTTTTTTGGGGCCCGTGCATAGACCGGATGGTGACACATGGTTAAGGAATAGCATTTCAAGATTCAGAGGTAACATTTAGTTGCCAGATCTCTAAATATAACCACGGTCAGAGCTAACATTCTAAGATTTAGAGGTGGAAGTTAATAAGCCCTTGAACCATTCTCTAAATGCTGGCAGTTAAGTTCAAATAATTCTAAGATTCAGCATGAGCCTTCGGATAGAGATCAAGATCAAGGATTGTCTCTAGATCTCCAAAAGCAACCAGGGTTAGCAATATCATTCTTAGATCGAGATATAAGCTGGTCTCCCAATCTCCTAATGAACTTGGGGTTAAAGTTGAGTTTATTCAAAGATCTAGAGATAGAGCTTGTCTCCAAGTCTCTAGAAGTAACCAGGGTTAGCAAGATCATTCTGAGATCTAGAGATAAGCTAATCCCCAAGTCTCCAAATAAACCCAAGGTTAGAGATGGGTCAAAGATGAGTTCATTCTAAGATTTAGAGGTAAGAGCTTGTCTCCAAATCTCTAGAAGTAACCATGGTCAGCAAAATGATTTAGAGATCTAGAGATAGAGCTTGTCTCAAAGTCTTCAGATAAACCCATAATCAAGAAAATCATTCAGATATTAGGAGATAAAGGTTGTCTTTGAATCTCCAAATTAACCCAGGTAGACTTGTGAGCAAACTAGCACATGATAAGTGGTAGAATCTGGTGAGTTCTGGGCAAAATATGCATAAAAGAGAGAAAATGTAAGACAAAAAGTGCAAAAATAATAAAGAGGTAAAAGACTATAGTTTAAAAGAAAATTTCAAGGATTAAATTTTCACTGAGACAAGGGATATAGGATTTAATCTAAAAAGCCTTGTAATGTTTTAAAACATTGATTTATACTTGTTTTAAAAACTTGAAAGGAGCATTCAAGGGAGGAGTTTTTAAAAGATAGAGTGATATCAGATTTCAAAGGCATGCTTGGAGATTTTTCAGATTTTGAAGAGGCAAAGGAATGAATTTTTTTAAATAGAATGATTGCAGTTCAAAGGCATTCCAAAGGAGAGAAATTAAATCAAATTTTTGGAGAAAAGAAGATATTTGCTGAAGTTTCTTGCAAACAGACAGGTGTCAGTTAGGGTTGATTTTTGTTTTCCATTTCTCTATATCTTTTGTCTTCTCCATTGTTATTGGGATGGTGAAATTAATACTACTGAGAAATTTTTTGATTCTGAGTATTTTTTCAAAGCTTTTGTCATTATGAATTATTGAAACAAAGGGATTTTAATGAGAATACACTAGGAATTCCTTTTGCATACCTGTGGTGTCTTCATGTGTTTTTCTTTGAGTTCTTGTGTATTAAATCTGTTAGGAATTTTAAATATACTGGTTATAAGGTAACTGTGAGATTTTTCTTAAGTTTCTTTCAAGGGAAGAGTAAGACTTAAGGGTAGTTTCAGAGAGTTCAAGACTTTCATAAGAATTTGAAACATAGATATGGGAATAAGAAGGTGACGTGTAAGGCATTTCACCTGGGTTCTAGGTGTGTTATTATTTTTAATTTTATGTGGATATCTCTTCTTAGCTCTTTTCCCATTGGATAAGGCACTAGTCTTTACTGATTTAGTAGTTATCATCATCAATCCATCAAAATATTGAAAAATCTTTTTATTTTCTTCTTAAGAGCATAGATGTCTAGGATCTGTATTGAAGAATATAGACATTATTATTTATTCATTAAAGAATTGAGTCATTAGGTTATCCCTGAGTCTAGAACTCAAAGAGAAGAAGGATGAAAATCCTTGATCCACTGTCTAATTTATTGGGAAACAATAAGCCATGAAAGGTACACATGCCTGATGTGAGACCTACATTAGACTATCATAGTTTTACTACTTTTATTCATTCTTTTAGTAATTTATCCTTTGACATACTTTGACTATTGGAGAATTTTATGTATTTAAGGATCTATTGAATCATATGTTATGTATTTAGTACCTGATTATTTAATCAGGGTACACCTGATATACAACATGTTTTGATTCATTTTCAGTTTATGATGATGTCTTATATGGGTTTAAAGGTATGAATGTAATATGATGAATTTGGTTTAGGAAATTGATGCTATGTTATTTCATTTCAAATGCAGATGTGGTTTATATGTATTTATATTATTGATGTCATGTTATGCTTTAATAACATGTTGTTTTAGACCTATTGATGTGTGCAATGAGTGTGCAGGGAAAGTTGACCATGGATCTAAATCGGGGACCTAGTATTGAAACCTATGTGATACTACATGCATTCCAAGGTCCTATTTATAAAAAAGAAACATGGAAATCATTGTATCTATGTTTTATTCATAAATGTGGTTTGCGTGTGTGTATTTTAATTAGCAAATGTCAATGTGAAAAAGTCATGTCATTTGTTTTAATTCATTTTGCCAAATTTGGCAATTGTTATAATTTAATGTTGACATGGCTATTAAAGGGAACCATGGTTAGGTGTAGGGTTAACTAAGGTTACCTATGTGTGGTACCCAAGCTCACCCCAAGGTTAGAAGTTTCTAGATGGTCAACTTGACTTAGAAATCAATGGGTTAACTTCAGGGGTAGTTTAGGAAGGTCTTTTGGGCTCCCAAAAGGTAACCAGGGTAAGTTTTAGCTACCCAACTTGGTACCCTATGGATTGGGGGTCATTTTTAGTCATTAATGAGCCTCTAGAATCATTTATTTCTCCTCAAAAGTTTCATTTTCAGACTTGAGTGAATTTTAAGAGGAGTGTAACTTTGGTTAACCTCTCTCTCTCTCTCTCTCTCTCTCTCTCTCTCTCTCTCTCTCTCTCTCTCTTCTTCCCAAGTTTTGTTTGACTCCACCCATGGAGAGTTAAGGAAATTGGGTAGTTAGGGATGGTTAGGATCACCTCACCTTTGGCTTAATCCTTGACCTTGTTGGAATTTTTCCTATTTAGGGAAGGATTTAGGATGAGTTGAGTGTTCACCCACTCTCTACCCTTAGAGACAGAATTCAGTTTGAAGGATCTTTTGGAGAAGGAGCATTAGGAAGGATAGCTCAACACCAATCCTCACTTCATTTTTATCTTGGATTTAAGGTTTGTCTCCTTTAGTAATATATTTCTTGGTTCATTGGTGTTCTTGAGCTTGAAACTCCATTAATGGAGTCCTATGTATTTTTAAAGTTATTTTCAAGTTGAAATTTTATAGATTTGTTTTATGGTGTTTTATTTTGTGTTGAATTTTGGAATGGGTAACTTAAAGGCACACTCACCCTTGGGGGGAAGAGTAAATTTGAAGGGGTAGTAGGAAATTATTCTAGTTTAGTGTAGAGTCTCACATGTGTGGAGGGAAAGACATGGGGTTTTCTTGATACCCATGATGCCAAGTAGAGCCTAAGGGCACCTAGGGGAATAAGGAGGTTATTTAATTACTGGATCTTGTGTAGATGGTAATATCAGGCCCATGTACAGCTTGTGTTTTACATTAATGACACTTGTCTTTCTCCTACTATGAGGTCTACCACTACCCCTATTTCAGGAAGGCCTCTTGGAGACCTTTCCTTTTGTTCAACCTTGTATGGGAATTTTTCTTTCTTATGTGATTTCTATGATTGTGTTTTGTTCTTAGTTGAGTAATGCCTATTTGTATCTCATTCCTTATTAGATCCCCAAGCTTGGGGTTGGCCTTGTAAAGGCCTAGGTTGGGAGGTGATCCTCCATGGTAGACCCCATCTTGTTTTTAGGTCTCTGATGGGAGTAGAAGATTGCATATTACCCTTATGTGAAAGATGGGAATAGCTAAAAAATGTTATTTGTAACCTTTGTAATTTTAAGGCTTTCATTATCTCATTATTATAAAAAGGACTTTCGAGGGTTTATGCAACCCATATTGCTTGAAAAAATTTCATCAAATGTATAGATAAGATTCAATGTAAAAATGTAATCACTTCCTATTTTGTAATCGAGAAGGTAGTTTTTAGAAATCGTGTTATGTATGCCTACTAAAATTTGTTAGTTAACATCCTTGTGGTTAGATTCAAGAAAACATTGATATTCCTTTCTTTCTATTGATCAAAGAAAATGACACTATATTTACTTATAGGGAATAGGATGATTTTGTAGTAAAATTTATACCCAATCCGTTAATTTTACACCATTGTTTTCATAAACAAATTTATCCTATATTAGTGCATATTAATTGGAAGCTAAGTTTTCTTATGCTTCTAGTTCAGATCCTAAATGAACTCTATTGCTTTTGCTAATATTAAATAGCATAATCATTTTTGTTATAAGAAAAAAGAGGCCTAAGAAAATGTATTGTATTAGTGTTCTTTAGAAGCAATATTATTATTTTCTAACTCTTAGTATATTATGGAATTTTATTTCAAAAAAATCACATTGCCTAAATTGAAAATTTCTTTCCACCATTGTGTTTAGAATAAAATATAGTTTTTAACCATGCAATAAAAATAACAAAAAAATGTCTCTATATTTTCTTTGTTTTGTCACAGAGATATTACACCAGTCATGTTTTTTTTTAAGTATTTTATTTCTAGGAGGGTGATATATATATATATATATATATA
>MU225127.1:3671685-3685299 GCA_018584345.1 Thuja plicata | reverse complement strand
ATATATATATATATATGGTTTAAATAGCAAAAAAAATTAGTTTGGGGGCGGGACGAGCCCCGCACCCCATTTCCTTCTAGAGTCACGCATTCATCTCCCCACCTGCGCTATGTATTAAGAACAGTAGTGGATGGTGGTGGGAACGACCCCACCACCCATTGTGTTAAAAACAGTGGGGTGGGATGCGGTACTCTGCTGCCCAACCCACCACTGTGGTGGTTCGCATCTTCTTCCCCACTTCCTGCACATCCCCTGCCAGCTGCGTGGCCACCTTCCCTCCTCTTCTTCATGTGATACATTCTTTTGATCGTCGCCACCTCCATGGATAGTGTAGTCCCCTCCAATTCTTTGGCTTGAAAAACATAGGGTTAGGTTTTCAGAAAAGATAAATAATATCACTCCCAACCTTCTTTGTTGTGTAGCGTGGTTTGAAAGATATGTTTTTAGGGCCTTATTAAAGGAATTAATTTAGTAATTCAAATCATAATAGTTAAGTTACAATTTAGTAAGATTGATTCAATTTCTATTTAATTAGATTTAGGATAATTAAATTTTGAAATGAAATCTATTCTTAGATAGATTTGATTTGATTATATTTATAAAAGTGATTTATTAGACTAAGGATAGGTTTTAAAAAAAGATTTAATTATAAAGTTAATTTTTATTAGATTTGATATTATATAGGTATAAATTACATTAAAATGATTTATTGAGAAATGGATATGGATTAGATTTCAAAATAATAATCAATTTTATTTATTATAGATTATATTTCTATTCACTTTTATTTAAAACTTACACTAGAGATTATTTAATCTTAGATTTGATTTAGTTCTATTATAAATTAAATAAAGGTTTATATGTGTCTATCTGTTAAGATTAGATGATGTTAATTATGTTAGGAGTTTTTAAACTATTTTTAGGCATGTTAGTTAACTTGTTTTTATATTGGCTATTAACTTAAGGTATGGAGATATTAATTAATATGGATATTAATGTAACGTTAAAGATGTAATTTATCTTGTTAAATTAACTGATAACATTGTTTGACTTTTTTTATCAAATGACGGGTATAGACTACCCTTATCGTCACATTGATCCATTCTTAAGGTATTTTTGATGATGTTGACCTATATCGAGAATGGTTGACTTTTGGTCAACCATGGTCAAACCTTGACTATTTGTCTTGATATTTGAACCAGGTGCTCCCTACAACTTCTAGACCTTAGGGTTTCAATTTCATGACTTTCAGAGATAGTTGACTTTTTGGTCAATGCTAGTTGACTTTCTGGTTAACAGTCTCAGTTTGCATACCTAAGCCTTCCTTGAAACTTCGTAGGCCCTAGTCACTCCCTTTCACGTATTTTGGAGTATAGTTGACTTTTAGTCAATTTTAGTTGACTTTTGGTCAACTATCTCAATTTGCGTGTCGATCGAAGTATCCTATTAGGGATCCCTAAAGGATAGTGTTAAGAGATATCCTATCTAAGTTTAACCCTTCTGGTTTATGTTTCTCCTCAGCACCATTTTGTGTGCACTTGTTACCTTTGAGGTAGTCTAGTTACCCTCTTTAGTGTGTTATTAAAAACTTTTGTTGGTGTGTTTTCACACCAACTTTTGGGCATGAAATTTTGGTAGCAGACCCATGTTTAGCAACATTGGGAACCTAACCCACTACATTGTTACTAAACTTTGTCTTGCATGTGTAGGATGCCACCTGTCACTTGTCAAACCCGTCAGCAGGGACATGATCAGAAACGTACCCCCATGGCTCACATGGAGGTACGACCCGAGGTGGAGAATTGCTAGAGGGCTCAGAGTCCACCTCCTGAACCACCTCCTGATCATAATGCAGCACTACTACTGGCCTTTCAGAACTTGTTCGGGCTCATTCTAGACCACATGCCAATAGTTAATCAGGAGAGAGAAAGGAGTAGGATCCCACCTCCTAGAATGCGGGAGAATCAGGTTGATCAGGAGGAAGGGTCCATTGCAGTACCAGGGGGTATTCCCAGGGGAGGTGCCCAAAGACTCCATAGAGCACCCCCCGATATTGGAAACCATATATTTGAGTTGATGAGGCTTAAACCACCTCCCTTCTCAGGTGAATCAGATGGGGAAAGAGTAGAGGCTTGGATTTTAAGCCTCAAGAGGTGTTTTGGGTTGTGGAATTATGGCAGAAACCTTAGGAAACAGTTTGCAATTCTTCTTTTTCGAGACCAGGCATCCACTTGGTGGAGGCATGAGGAGTCCAAGGGACTCGTAGACATTAATACCCTTACTTGGGGAGCTTTCCTTGAGCTCTTCAAAGGGAGATATTGTTGGAGATTTGCTTCTATGCAAATAGTTGATTGTATGTTTGTCATTGATGACAACATATAATATACAACAGTGTCTTGTAAGAAATTATCAATATAGATATTCTGGAGCCTTGTGAATTTACATCTATGTTGTAGATATGTTGTGGATGCAATGTTCATACACATAAATTTAGATATGTAGTTTGAGTTGATTTGTGTTAATCTATTTTAGCAGTTACAGTTTTTGGATATTATCTGTTAAGGGCCAACATATTTACATTGTTTCTTAAGTTGCACTTATCTTTGGGATATGCATGTTTGTATTCATGTTTATTTATGAGTTAATAATGATTATACAAAGGTGCTAAACATGTTTTAACAGAAGCATGATGTTTGAGTTAATTTGGTAGAGCCGACTATGTGAAGAGATGTGTCCATTCATCTTGAGTTGTGCAGTCCTAACTTTGATTGTGTGCTTAGTTAAGCCGACAAGGAAGTTGATGAAGTGTTTCCAAAAGATTTCATGAACTTATCCTTGGGGAAGATACATATAGTAGTTCAAATGTGATTGCTAAGGGTTAAATGAAGTGAAAAAGAAAAGATAGAGTAGATCAAAAAGTTAGAAAGTAAAAGTTGAAGATCTACGTGAAGAAGCAAAAGAAGATTACAATTCATTAGAACTGATCAAGATAGAAGTTCTACTCAAATAGTTTATTATCAGATATAATGTATATCTTCCTTACAGAAGGTTGCATCCTTCACCATTTGATCAGTGAGTGCTTGGACAGTGTGTCCTGACCCCTAACAAGGTCCAACCTTTGACCAGGTCTCTATACTTATTGCATTGTAAAGATCAATTCCTAACAGGGTTGCAAGATCTTCTAACAAGGATCATTCTAAACTAGTATAGTTATTTGTGGGTACTAATTCCCATCAAGGTTTTTACCTAGTTTGGTTTTCCCCGTTACCAAAATTGTGTTGTTCAATTTTGTGTTATCTTATTGAGTTTATGTTTAAAGTTATTATGTACTTAATTGGAAAAAGAATTGAATCTTGTAGATAACTGATTCACCTCCCTCCTCTCAGTTATCTCTTGGGACTATTCCTAACAATTGGTATCAGAGCCAAGTGCCTTGCAGAGAAATTTTAACAGCTTAATGTAGATTAGATGGCATACTTTAGAAAAGAGAGCCCTAAGTTTTATGGAGAGAATTATCTTGATTGGAAGAAAAAAATGATAACACATCTATAGTGCATTGGTTTTGACATTTTTGAAATAGCCACACAAGAATTTGTTGTTCCTTCTCTGAAAGACCTTGCAAAAGATGATGCTACTAGTAAAAAAAATGATGTATTCACCGCTAATGCAATTTCCAAGGAATCCCTTATAAGTGCATTATCTGACACTAAATTCTCTGAGATCAAGAAAGTAGACAAAGCCTACACCATATGGAAGTATTTAGAAGATAAGTTTGAAGGAGATATTCAAGAAAAGAATGCACAGAGAAAGACATAGAAAAAGAAGTATAACAACTTAGAGATGCTACCTAAAGAGAACATCAGATCTTACAATCAAAGGATTAATGAAGCATTTTCAAGAATCAAAAACAATGGTGGAGAAATTTTAGAGGAAGACATAATGGAAAAACTGAAGACTACATTGACAAAAGACTATGAGAGCAAGATCAATATCTTAGATGAGACTATGCAATTTTCAAAAGACTTCAAGAGAGAGACTTTGATCAGCAAAATCTCTGCATTTGAGATATCAAGATTGAAGTCAGAACCCAAAAGTGAAACATCTTTCAAAGCCCCGGTCCATGGTAAGAAATCCTTGAGCAGCTCTAGTAATAAAGAGAAAGAAGAAGTGGATACAGAACTAGAAGAAATCACTGCTATGATTGCCAAGAAATAAAGGAAAGGTAAAGGAAAATATGAAGGACAGCTACAATTCAAATGCTTTTCATGCAACAAAGTTGGCCATTTTGCATCCAAGTGTCCTACAAGAGTCAAGAAGTTCAGATCAGATTACAAGCCCAAATATACTAAGGAATGCTATCATGTTGAAGATGGTGTAACTAATGATGACTCAAGAGAAGATGAAATTGGATTCATTTCCATTAAAGACATTGAGAAAATTCTTGAAGAAATGGATAACGAAGATGAAAAGGAAGCACAAGAGTTAGCATTAGTTTCCAAAGCAGACATCAGAATTGACTGGATCATTGACAGTGGATGCTCACATCACATGACAGGAGACAAAGATAGATTTGTACATCTAGACAAGTACAAAGGTGGTATGGTTAGATTTGGAGATAACACTCCCAAACCTATAATAGGTAGAGGTTATATTACCTTAGATGGAAAGAACAAGATAGATAATGTTCTTTATGTTGATGGTTTACATCATAACATACTAAGTGTTGGACAATTTCTTGACAAAGGATATCAGTTGGAATTCAAAGACAACAAATGCATCATTAACAACAAACAAGGAGATATGATTGCATCAAGATCTAAGACTAAAGGTAATGACTTTCAACTCAATTCATAAGTAAGTTGTTTTTTTGCAAAAGTAGATGACAGTTGGCTATGGCACAAAATACTTTGTCATATTAATTTTGACAACATAGTCAAGATAAGCAATGTAAAGGCAGTGAAAGACCTTCCTAGTATTGAAAGACCAGTTGATACTATGTGTTGGGAATCTTTGATGGGAAAGCATGTAAGGAGCTCATTCAGAAGCAAGCAAAAATCAGCATAAAATGAATTGGATCTAGTATATACAGACTTATGTGGTCCTACTCAAACAAGATCAAACTATGGAGAAAGGTATTTTATTTTGTTTGTTAATGATTTTTCAAGGATGATGTGGGTTGCATTCTTAAAGGATAAGTCTAAAGCTTTTGAGAAGTTCAAAATATTCAAATCTAAAGTTTAAAATGAGTCTGAATTAAAATTAAAGTGTCTGAGATCAGATATAAGAGGAGAATTCACATCTAACCAGTTTTATTATTATTGTGAAGAACATGGGATCAAAAGGTAGTTGAGTGCTCCTAGAAACCCTCAACAGAATGTGATTGCAGAAAGAATAAATAGGATCATACTTAACACAATGCGCACTATCATGATAGAAGGAAAAGTTGCACACACCTATTGGAGAGATGCAGTCAATACAGCTGTCTATACTATCAATAGAATATAACTAAGGCCAGTTGTAGATAAAACACCTTATGAACTTTGGTTTGGTAATGTACGTACAGTAAAATACTTTAGAATCTTTGGAAGAAAGTGCTACATCAAGAGAGATGATGGTGTTGGTGAGTTTGATGCCAGAAGTGATGAAGGTATTTTCCTTGGTTACTCTACTAAAAGAAAAGCATATAGATGTTTTAACTTGAGATTGAAGAAGATAATTGAAAGTACACATGTGAGGATTGATGAGAAGTTCATGATTCAAGAAAGATACTATAATTATGCACCTATGATTGAAGATGATCCTAGGCCTAGCATTAAAGAAATAGTCATTGAAGAAATATTTGATTGTATTGATGTATCATGCAATGACCCTGAAACAAGCAAAGAGGAATCACAGATCACAGATGAAGATGTCACACCTAAAGTTCCAAAATTGACAATTGGATACCATTCAAAGGAGGATATCATTGGAGATCAGAGCAGTAGAGTTTTGACAAGATCTAAAGAAAAAGGTTTAAGACTTGATGAAGAGGTATGTTTACTTTCACAAATTGAACCTTTAAGTGTTGAAGATGCATCCAATGATTAAGATTGGTAGAAATCTATGAAACAAGAATTAGATCAGATAATGAAGAATGATATATGGGAACTAGTCCCTAGACCTTGTGACAAAAATGTGATTGGAACAAAATGGATATTCAAAAATAAGATGAATGAAGAAGGTACAATGGTAAGAAACAAATCACAATGTGTATGTAAAGGATAGGCATAGAGAGAAGGAATAGACTACAGTGATACATTTGCCCCTGTGAGCATACTAGAAGATATCAAGTTGTTTTTGGCCTATGCAACATTCAAGAACTTTAAAGTATGTCAAATGGATGTCAAGCTAGCTTTTTTGAACAATGACTTGAAGGAAGAAGTTTACATAGAACAACCTAAAGGATTTAATTTATCAGACAAACTAGACGTGGTATGCAGACTAAAGAAAGCCCTCTATGGACTTAAATAGACCCCAAGAGCTTGGTATGAGAGACTTGATGGTTACTTAACCAAGATTAGATTAAAAAAGGGAGCAGTAGATTGCAACTTATTCATGAGAGAGACACCTGGTGGACTACTACTTGTTGCTATCTTTGTTGATGACATTATCTTTGGAGGTAATGACAAGCTTAGTGTAGAATTCACCAAAGAGATGCAAAGTAAGTTTGAAATGAGCATGATTGGACCTATCAAATATTTTTTGGGATTGAATGTAAAAAAAATAGATAAAGGCATATTTATAAATTAGTCTAAGTATGTGAAGGAGATATTGAAGACTTTAAAAATGGAAGATTGCAAACCAGTAAGCACTCCCATGATAACAGGAAGCAAGATTTAAAAAGATGATGATTCCACAGTAGTTGACAAGATGCTATACAAGTCTATGATTGGAAAATGCATATATCTTACTCAATCCAGACCAGATATTTCTAATGTAGTTGGCATTGTTGGAATATTTGTAATTGAATCTAAACAAAATCACCTAATGGCAATAAAAATAATATTCAGATACTTAAAGTGGACTATATGCTATAGTTTATGGTATCCTAACTTAGATAATATACAACTTCATGTGTATACAGATGCATATTGGGCAGGTTGTGTTGATGAAAAGAAGAGTACCTCAGGATGAGCAGTATTTCTTAGAGATAGGTTGGTTACTTGGACAAGAAAGAAGTAGAATTGTATCTCTCAGTCAACAGTAGAAGCTGAGTATGTTGCAGCAGCATTGAATTGTTAAACAATGGTTTGGATCAAATAGATGATTAAAGACTTTGTTTTTTAGATTGATTATCCTATTGTTATTCACTGTGATAACACTAGCACTATCAATATGTAAAAGAACCCTGTGATGCATGCAAAGACAAAACACATTGAGAACAAATATCATTTTTTTAAGAGAAAAAGTTGCAGACAAAGAAGTAAAATTGGATTATGTGAGCACTAAAGAATAGTTAGTAGACATTTTTACAAAGCCTTTATCAAAAGATACTTTTGATTGTCTCAGGGAGAAGCTGGGAGTAAATCCCTTTCCTTAGTCTGATTATAATTTGCAGCAAGAGCATCAATCCTAGGTGACTGATAAATGGTTGACTACTCTACTTCTGGACTAGTACCTGTGCTTAAATATTTTTGGTGCCCTTTTTAATTGATGTCAAAGGGGGAGTATATAGTAAGGGGGAGCATACAATAATGAAAAATAAAGTAAAAAGAGATGTAGTAGTTAAGAGGAGCTTGAGAATATTGAGAATATAAACATGATGTTTGAGTTAATTTGGTAGAGTTGACTATGTGAAACATGTCCATTCATCTTGAGTTGTGCAGTCCTAAATTTTATTGTGTGCTTAGTTAAGGAAACAAGGAAGTTGATGAAGTGTTTCTAAAAGCCGTCATTACCTTATCCTTGGGGAAGATACATATAGTAGTTCAAATGTGATCACTAAGGGTGAAATGAAGTGAAAAAGAAAAGACAAAGCAGAGCAAAAAGTTAGACAGTAAAAGTTAAAGATCTATGTGAAGAACTAGAAGAAGATTACAATTCATTGAAACTACTCAAGACAAAAAGTCTACTCAAATAGTTCATTATTAGATATAGTGTATATATGCCTTACAGAAGGTTGCAACCTTCACCATTTGAGCAGCGAGCTCTTGGATAGTGTGTCTTCACTCGTAACAGGGTTATTTGTAAAAAACTCCTAACAAGGTCTGACCTTTGACCAGGTCTCTGTACTTATTGCATTATAAAGATCAACTCTTAATAGGGTGCAAGATCTTCTAACAAGGATCATTATAAACTAGTATAATTATTTGTGGGTGCTAATTCCCACCAGGGTTTTTACCTAGTTTGGTTTTTCTCGTTACCAAAATTGTGTTGTTCAATTCTGTGTTATCTTGTTGGGTTTATGTTTAAAGTTATTATGTACTTAATTGGAAAAAGAATTGAATCTTGTAGATAATTTATTCACCCCCCTCCCTCTCAGTTATCTCTTGGGACTATTCCTAACAGATATGTATCAAAGTAGTTCAGGCAGCATTGCATTGAGGAGTTCCATGATCTCTGGCAATGGGCACTCACAATAGCCCAATATGAGGGTAAGTTTCTCAATCTCTTACCCTATGTTGAATACATGGGAGATGAGAAGGTACAGGTGAATAGGTTCATCAAGGGATTAAATATCATGATTTTAGATAGGGTATGCATGTTACCTTCATGGAACTTAAGGTTCACAATGGACAGGGCCTTAGTAGCTGAAGAGATAGTAGGGGCCCAAAGTATTATAGGGATAGGTCACAAAACCACAATACCTCATCTTAGGACTCTAGACATCATAAATCCCCATGGAAGGGGAATCAAAGGAACTCTGTAGGTCCATTCAAGGAACCATAGCAGTAGCAGCCATAGAAGACTTAGTAGAACCAATGACAGAGGGCACCATAGGTTTAGCAGGGCTCTAAGCCAAAGCAGTGGCAGTCACAAGATCCTAAGAAGGACCAGAGACCATAGGCACCATACACTACTCCAGCATAGACTCAGTAGTCCTCTAGGGGTGTCTATAGTGGGTCATCTAGGACCGTAGGGTCTCAGTACTCCAGGCCTCCTAGTATTCAGCTTAAGAGTGCCCACAGGGTGGTAGTTAGCATGCAGTGGTTTTAGAACTGAAAGTTGGGGACAAGGGAAAATCCCATATGGTATTGGAATAGTAGACATACACCAGGAAGAGCACCAAGCTATAGTTATTGAGGCATCAGGTAAGATGAGAGGTACTGATGTTACTATTCTTTTTGATACAAGAGCCACTGAATCCTTTGTTTCTCCATTAGTTGTGGAGCGTTACGAGCTAGTGGAAACTAAACAAGAGTTTAGATGGGAAGTAGAGTTAGCTTCAGGAGAAAGTGTTTTCATGACCTTGATGGTTAAGGATTATCTAATCTAGATTGGCGGTATGACCACCATAGAAGATCTCAGAGTCAATCCTCTTGGATCTTACGACCTAGTTCTTGTCATGGATTGACTAAGTGCCCACAAAACCAAGCTAGATTGTCATAAGAAGAGAATCAAATGTTGGGATGATGATGGTACTGATACAGTAATTACTGGAGTCCATAGGAATTTTTTTCTCCATGTGATCTCCACCATGCAACTTAAGATGTGCATGCATAAGGGATGCCAATTCTATGCCATCACCATCAGCAATAGGGAAGAAGAGGTAGAGAAGAAAACTTATCTTTATGACTTCCCCATTCTTCAGGAGTTTGTAGAAGTATTTCAATGAGAGCTACCTAGTATGCCTCCTCATAGAGTAGTATACTTTCATATATATCTCATACTAGGACCTGAGATAGTTTCCAGAGAACCTTATAGGATGACCACTAATGAGCTTAATGAGCTCAAGATATAGCTTGAGGAGCTATTAGAGAAAGGACACATTCATCCTAGTGTTTCTCCTTGGGGTGCACTAGTTATCTTCATGAAGAAGAAAGATGGATCACTTAGGTTATGCATGGATTACTGACAATTGAACAAATTTACCATCAAGAATCGGTATCCACATCCTAGGATTGATGACTTATTTGACCAGTTGTAGGGTGCCCAATTATTCTCAATGATAGATCTCAAATCCAGTTACCATCAGTTGAGGATAGTGGATAGTGATATTCACAACACCACATTCCACACTAGATATGGCCACTAAGAATTCACTATGGTTCCATTTGGTCTTGCAAATGCTCCAGCTATGTTCATGAGCCTTATGAATGGAGTATTTCATACCTTCCTTGACAATTTTGTGGTGGTGTTCCTTGATGACATCTTGATATATTCCAAAGATGAGAAAGAGTATGAGGAAAACTTGAGGCAAGTTTTGCAGTGTCTTAGAGACAACCAGTTATATGGAAGCTTGTCAAAGTTTTCCTTCTTCATATCAGAGGTCAAGTACGTAGGTCATGTTATTTTAGGTGATGGGATCTTAGTAGACCCATCAAAGATTGATGCCATTATAGATTGGCCAACACCTACCACTGTGACCGAGGTTAGCAGTTTTATGGGATTAGTTGGTTACTACGGATAGGTTTTTGATGGTTTCTCTCAAGTAGCACACCCCATCACTTCTCTTTAGTCAAAGGGAAAGAAGTTTGAGTGGACAGAGAAGTGTGATAAGGCTTTTTAGGATCTCAAGAGAGCACTTACCAGTGCACCCATTCTTGTTATACCAGAGCCTTTAGTAGACTTTGTGGTTTGCACAGATGCTTCCTTGGATTGTTTAGGAGCAGTCCTTATGCAAGTTGGATGAGCTATAACCTACAAGTCTAGGAAACTAAAGACTCACAAGCTCAACTACCCTACCCATGATATTGAGATCACAACAATGGTGCATACTTTTGTCAGATGGAAACATTTTCTCTTGGGACATCAGTTTGACCTTCATTTAGACCATCAGAGTCTTCAGTACATCTTCACCCAGCTGAACCTTAATTCTAGGCAAAGGAGATGTGTGAGGCCTCACCCCGACCCATCATAGCATTAATTTTTGTTCACACTTTGATACCTTATGTTTTGATACATTGATACACTTTTGATTATCCTGACAGAGACTCGAGATACTATGTTTATGATGATGATTGTATTGTATGGATTACATTCTGATATGGATTAGACCTAGAACATGTGGTTGATTTTGATTATATATGTTTAGATAAGTGAATTGATGAGAAGATCAGATCATGATTAGACTTGATTATTTCATGGATGTTATGTCATGATGATTATGGAATTATTATGTTTTAAATATTTCTGTATGAAAATTGTAATTAGGAATTTAATTCTTCTTATTGATTAATGTTGCTAAGTATGAATTGAATATGTATATTGCATGTGATTTTATTATCTTGGACTAATGATGCTCAAGTTTAGTGTGCAGGTATGAGAACCATGGAATTAGTCAGAGAATTAGTAACCAACCATATGTGCAAACTGTAAATCCAAGGTTGAACCTAATGAAGAGGTTAAAACCTTGTTGTTAATTGATTTTATTCATGACCATAAAATTTTATGTATGTAGTAGGTGTTTTCATTATGTAATTAGTGACATGTCAGTGTTGTATTATGTCATTTTATAGTGTCACTTGACACTCATTATGTATTTATGTAATGCCATGTCTACTAAGTTTGGAAATGTAAACCTAAGCCTAACTAATTCATTAGGAACCTAATTAAACCGCTTGTTGGAGATACTTGCAAAGTTCCACCAATTTGATCATTTAGATTTAATTCTTTTCTAGCCACCTCTAGAGGCGAAAAAGAGGTTCTAAGAGTCAAATTTAGCAAAATCCTAGTACCTTACTGATAGGGGTATGGGTTAGGAATGTTTTTAACACATCTAGATCCCCTAGTGGATTTGGTGACCTATTTTATGACCCATTTCCCAAAAGCTTCAAAAATGGAGTAAGTCTTGACCTTTTACCCAAACCCACACTCCTTTCCAATCTAGCATTTATGATAGGGGACAAGGAAAAGCCAAAGAATTTGAGGGTCAAATCTGAATTTAATGTTGGTGGTGGGTATAAGTTGGAGGTATTTTTAGAGGCCCTTGGTAGAGTTAGTAGGTGTTCACCCACTCTCTACTTTTAGAGACATTAGGGTTTGGATGAAGAAAGGATAAGGGATTGGGCTCTTATCAAAATTCATTTGTCATAACACATTGTGAAGGTTGGTCTCCATTTCCATGAAAGTGCTTTGATTTTTTGCAAGTATATTTGTATGTTCTTTTCATTCTCTTGCATATGTGAAATGTATATGTATTATTCTTATGTAAGGGATGGGATTTTGGGTTTGAATTCTTGGTTATGGTTTTATCTTTGTTTTGAATATGGGAGTTTTGTGAAGGGTGTGATGGAATTACTCACCCTTGGATAGGGAAGAAGTGGTCATGTATGGGGAAGGGGTTAGTTGGATTCCATGATAGTGTAGATTCTCTTCTCATGGAGAGAAGAGGGAGAAAATGCAAGGTGTATGGGCCCTTGCATGCCATTGTATTTGATCCAAATTTTGGGGAGATAAGGAGAAGATTGGATGGAAGGATGTATGTGGTTTTAGCCTTGAAGAGACATGTTATTTGAATGTATTATTTTGGCATTCTCCTACATGGAAATCCACCTTCACCCCTTGTTATGGGTTCATGGTGAATCCATTTGTTCAAGCCTTTGGAGGGAGTTCTTTGTTGTTGTATTCATGCTTGTGGATGTGTGAATATTACCCATTGGCTACCAATTATCCTAGCTCAGGGGTGGTCTCCTTGAGACCTAGGATGGGAGGTGAGCTTTCCATGGTTCTCCTCATGTATTTTCAGGTTTTGAAGTCAAGATGATTGTCAAAAAGCTTGTGAGAAATCTCTATTTTGTTGTAGTTGTGTGAGAGCAACTTTAATGTTGCATGGTTACTTTTTGCATTGAGATTCATTTCTTGTTAAGTGTTGTAATGTCCCTATTGAAGCTTTATCAAGTAAGATATGAAGAGCTCTTATTCATTATGTAATAGTTTTCATAGCATATAAAATCTTGTGGAATTATGAATCTTGTAATCTCTATAATGTATTTAATTTTAAGTTTTCAAGTTAAAAATACTCCATTCTTCCTTTGGAAATCAACATTCCATTTCAATAGGTTCAACACTCCACCTAAAAACCTTCATTTCAACCTCAATTCTTGATAAGGAAAGATAAATTTGATAATAATCGTAAATCAACAAGTTAGTATTTTGTTGGTTAACAGTTTGTCCTCCCTTAAGATTTATAATCTCTGACTCTTCAATACACCCAAGGTGAAAGAACAAAAGGATGTTCACCAACAAGTAGGTTAGTGTAAGTCATCTATCACTGCCCTCTGAATTGACAGGTATAGCTCCCTGAATATGTAATGATATGCAATGAATATGTTTTTATTGATCATCAGATTTATTCCTTATGAGTTTAACCAAATTGCTTGTAGACACAAACAATTCAGGCAAGGATAAAGTGGATAACCTATAATCCCCAATGGAATGTTGATCACAGATTATCATAAAAACTATCTTCTAACT